>PVIR01014445.1:0-40217 GCA_004026965.1 Petromus typicus | reverse complement strand
CTGAGATGGCAGCCATTCTATGTGGAGTGAGATGAAATCTCAGTGTTGTTTTCATCTGCATCTCTCGAATGACTAATGATGTTGAGCATTTCTTCATATGCTTCTTAGCTGCTCTTACTTCTTCCTCTGAAAAATATCTGTTCATTTCAGATGCCCATTTTTGAATTGGGTCATTAAATTTGGGTGGGCTGATTTTTTTAGAGCTCTTTATATATTCTAGATAATAGCCCTTTATCTGAGGAACAGCTGGTAAAGATTTTTTCCCACAGTGTTGGTTGCCTGTTTGCACTGTTGGTGGTTTCCTTTGCTGTGCAGAAGCTTTTTTTTTTTTTTTTTTTATTAATTGAAATCTTTATTGGTACATTACATATATACATCATGATTACATTCAACAATGATGTGCAGAAGCTTTTTAAAAGAATGAGGTCCCATTTGTTGATTTCCTTAGCCATTTCCTGTGCTATAGAAGTTTTGTTCATGAAGTCTTTCCCTAAGCCAATGTCTTCAAGAGTTTTACCTAATCTGTTCGTGCTTCTATCTTAAAGAGCCTTTGTTCAATTGTCTGTCCATATTTGTAGCCTTTTTTTGTATAGATCCTTTCTTTTCTCTCTCCTAGACCTTTTAGAAATTAGTTACTCCTAATAATTTGTCATCATTTAGGTGTACCTCAGGGATACCTGATTCAGACTTATCTGCCTTTTAGGGAGGAGAAAAATATACAGAGTTTGAAAGAATCAATCCAACTTATATGGGTTGGAAAGAAGAGAGACCTGAATGCTAAGTGAGCCTTGTTTTTTACAAACTTTGTATCAGAGAGCATGAGTATGTTTAAATGGAAATGTAGATGTAATAGAAATTAATGCTTTATTACTTTATTAACACATTAAACATTAAAAACAATAGCAAGTCCTTAAAATGTATGCTTACACTGACAGTCGCTCAGAATATATTTTACCTCATTACTGTATTAATATACAGTGTAAACAACATCAAGATGCATCTATTAATCCTACCACCCCTCCCCATTTTCTTCCCTTTCCCCCCTTTCCTTTCCTAGTTCTTCTCCTTTGAACAGTTTGCTCTTATTTCACAACACTTACTGTCTGTTGTGATTCTCTCACTGTTTTCAGACCAGAGAAATTATTTGGTATTTATACATGTGTGTTCTATATATTTCACTTCAGAATATGGCTTTAATGTGCATCCAATTAGCTCTAAAAATCTCAAATTTATCTTTTATGGCTGAATACTACTCCATTTATATATAAAAAAAGAACTATATCTTTATCTAATTACCTGTTGATGGGCATTTGGGTTGTTTCCATAGTATTAACTGAGCTGCTATAAACATAAGTATGCATACATCATTGAAGTATGATGCTTTTAATTCTTTTGGAAATACACCCAGCAGGGAAATAGTAGGATCAAATGGGACCTCTAATCCTAGTTTTTTTGAGGAATCTCCATACTGATTTCCACAGTGGTTGGACTAATTTACACTCTCACCAACAGCGAGGAAAGGTTTCTTTTTCCCCATAACCTCTCCAGCATATTTTTTTTGAGACAGGGTCTTGTTTTGTAGTTCAGGCTGGCCCTTAACTCAGCCTCAAACTTACAGCAATCTTCCTGCCTCTGCCTCCTGAGTGCTGGTCTTACAGGTGTGAGCCACCACACCCGGCACTGTGCTATATGCTACTAATTCCTGGGGCTCATGAGTTACTACACCCAGCATTGTTGTATGTAGTTGCTGGGGACTGAACCTGGGTTCTTGTGCTTGCAAGGCAGGCGCCAGAACCACTGAGCTAAATCCCCGACCCAGCATTTGTTGATTTTTTTTCATAGCTGCCCTTCTCTCTGGAATGATGTGGAATCTCAGCATTGTTTTATAACTTCTGATTTATTCAGTGTTTCTTGTCCCCTCATGAAGACCTAAAAATCTAAAGTATTCTGAGTCCATAGATTTTCCCTTCATTTTTTCTTGGAAGTAAAAGAACAGTTTTATAAAAAACAAATCAGTTACCAAATGTAAGAAATATCTTTGAATGACTAGAGAACATAAAAACAACAACAAACCTTACAAGTAAGACCTTGTTTTAAGTACATTCCAACCGGCCAAGTGTTTTTTTCCTCTTCATTCAGTTTATCAGTACATTTTAAATATACATTTGATCACATTGAACATCGGCAATTTATATCTGTACATGGCACATCTTGATTCTCATTTTTTCCCATTCTCCTCTCCTCCCTACAACCCCCACCCCCTATGTACATCACCTTTGTTTCCTTTTGTTTTTATGATCAAAGTTTTTCTTGTCCTCTTTTACTTTCCCTTTTCCCCCTTTTCCCCCCTTTGAACATTTTCATCGTATTTCACAATACTTAATAAATATTCTGAACCTCATTTACACCTTCAGTTTCTCATGCTCGAGAACCAATATGGTATTTACACACCAGTGTCCTGTTTATTTCACTTATGAGTATGGCCTCAAGGTGCATCCATTTAAGTATAAATGTCTCTAATTTATCATTCCCTATGTTTGAGCAATACTTCATTAATATAAAAAACTATATCTCATCCAGTTGGAGTTGGGCTTTTGGACTATTTCAAAGATTTAACTATTACAAACTGAGCTGCTGTGAACATGGGTGCACATATGTCACTGTGATATGAATCTTTTAATTCTTTCATGTATATACCTAACGGGATAGCAGGATCAAATGGAACTGCTAATTCCTAGATTTTTGAGGAATCTCCACACTGATGTCCACAGTGGATGAACCAGTCTACATAACCATCAACAGTGGAGAAGGGTTCCTTTCTCTCCATAGCCATGCCAGCATTAACTGTTGATTGATTTCTTTACAGCAACCATTCTTCATGGAGTGAGATGGAATCTCAGTCTATTTTCATCTGCATCTTTCAAATGCAACTGTGAACGTGTCAAACAGCTTGAACAATCTCTAACCATAAACTCCTCATACTTGAAAGAAAACTACTTCTACACTAAGATCAAGAGTCTCACTCAAAAGTCTTCCCTAGAATCAGCACCAATGAATATGGCTTTATATTATGGAAACATCTATCTACTCCTAATTTCCCTGCCTCCATCAAGAGATTGATGAGATATATTTCTTCTGGGTAGTGAAAGTATATACAATTTTCTGAGCAAATAGTTGAAATACATTTACCTGTTTAGAGGACCTTAGTAAATTATACTACAAAGGTTCTTAAATGTATAGGAATTCCTATTCAGATTGGATTATAAAGTAGGAAGCATTTCTATAAACCTGAGACAAAGAAACTAAAAAAATTTCTAGATAAAAAAATGATCTTAACTCTTTATATACTAATTGTCCTGAATTGTGAAGAAAATTTTAGACTCTTACTGAAACTAGAACACTAGGGAAGAAAAATTTCTTTGTAAGTTAAATAGTGGATGTTCTTAAGTTATACTAAATAACTATAAAGAGCTAAAGAAGTAGTAGTAGTATTAGACTTGACCATTTTTCTCTAATTTTGTTTCTGTGTAAAAAATTAATATTCTTTCCCATGTAAGATTGGAGGTGTGTAGCTATATATGTTCTTATAAATTCTTTTTAATTAACTTCTTTCACATAAATTCTTTCAAATCCCTAACTAGACCATTTCCAAATAATTCCAGTGGTGGGCAAAAATCTTCCAAGCCTTGGGTTTGATATCTGGCTCCAGCTTCCTCTTGCAAGGATCCAGTAACCATATATAGAGTCATATTCCCTTTAACAGTTGATCTAGGGATATTATCAAAGAAAATAACTAATGGCTACTATTACTATCTTCCATAGATTCAAAGACATGTACAGGGCAACAGTCAAAATGGATATAGGATAAATGATGCAATTAATAATACAGTTCCATCATTTCTCATGAAGCCATGGAGAAACCATTATGAGATCTATTTTATTTTACCAATTTGTCTTTTTCTACAGCCACCCTATTAAGGCCAGAATAGCATCTAATTCTAAGCAAATTTGTATTTTCTCATAGTACACTCTGGAGGGTGAGTATGTTTATACCTGTGTCAGATGGTCCTCTTGTAGTTATTAAAACAATGGGCTGGGGATTTAGTTCAGTAGTTCCAGCATTTGCCTGGCAAGTGCAAGATCCTGAGTTCAATCCCTGTATCACATACCACAGTGCCAGGTGTGGTGGCTCACACCTATCATTCCAGCACTCAGGAGGCAGAGGCAGGAGGATTGCTCTGAGTTTGAGGCGCTTGGGCTACATAGTGCATTTAGGGTCAGCCTGAAATACAAAGTGAAACTCTGTCTGAAAAAAAAATACACCCCGTTCTTTCCTTACTACCTAATTAGTAGTGATTTATTAGTTAACTTAAATCAATTTACTCAAATACTCTGCGACTCCAGATATCATGGATTGTGTGGAGGTTTCTACCCTGTTTAGAAACTCACTGGCTCGGGTGTGCAGTCCACAATTTAGGGCTAAGTCCCAGAAAGCAACTGAAGCTCTGCAAGCTCTAGCTCAGCCGCTGCGCAGAATGTCTCTGACAGCGCATTTCCTTTGCTTGCTTATTGATCAGTTGTAGTAAAGTGTGCACAGTGACCAAAATGGCTTTTTTTGTGCCTATGTAAATAAAATAAGTCTCTGACTGACAAACAAGTGTGGTTCCAGGAGAATGTTCATAAGTTCATTTCATTACTGTTTGCTGTCTAAGTCCAATAAAGTTAGACTTATATGCCTCTGACACAAATATAGAATGTATGGCATAAGAAGCAGACGCACACAGAAGCGGAGCACGTCCCCGACTGCTCTGCACTGCTGTACGCTATGGCCCTGTGCCTGAGCTCACCGCGGGCGACTGTGACCGTGTCCGGCAGACGCGGAGCTACTGCGCTCTGCTCCCTTCCAGGTTCAGTCTTCCTGTGGATGTTCACAACTGGGGTGTTCACGGCGCCAGAATGCCTGGCCTGCTGGGATTTACTGCCTTTTGAGAAAGGAGGAAATCACCATTAGCTTTGAGAGAGGTGCTCTCGTCATTTAAAGTGTTTATCTCTGAGGATTACCCTCTATGTTAGGTCTAGGATGAAGAGAAAACTGCATACAAACTAGTTCCCAAGTATTGCTGGTGAATTTTGGAGTGCTCTTTTTGTCTTTATGAACCTGTTGGTGACACCGAATCAGAAGAAAATGAAGTTCTGATGGTCTGTCATTGCAGCTTACCTGGGGTCTGACGTAGGTTTAGAGGGAAACTGAAAATCACGAGACGGTGGAAACCTAACTTAATAGCCCAAGGTAGGTCACCAGCAGCCACAACTCAGGGGCATGCACATCACACTCCTGGAATCGCGGTAATTTCTTAGAAACCTCTCGAGCAGTACCAAGTTTCCTCCCTCGTAATTCCAGCCAGGGCAACCCAACCTTCTTGGTGGGTTTCCTTCAGTCAGTTGTGCTAGCGGATGGTTTTTCAGACTTTCTTTAGTGCTGGCTTCTAAAACTTTGCATTTGTCTTTGTTCAGTGAGATGAACACATTCTATACTTGGTCCCTTTCCCTTGTGAGTCCATTTTACTTATACTCCAAATCAAGGCTAGACACTCTTATTCTGTAAATGGCCAGAAAGTAAATTATTATTATTATTACTATTATTATTATTATTTTGAGACCGGGTCTCTCTTTGTAGTTCAAGCTGGCCTCTGGGACTCACAGTAATCCTCCTGCCTCTGTCTCACAAGTGCTGGGGTTACAGGGGTGAGGCACCATGCCTGGCACTGTGGTATGTGGTACTGATTGCTGGTGGGTGTGAGTCTCCACGCCTGGCATTGTTGTATATGGTTACAGGGGATCCAACCCGGACCTTTGCGTTTGCAAGACAGGTGCCAAAACCACTGATCTAAATCCTTGGTTTCAGGAAGTAAACATTTTAAGCTTGCCAGATCATATAATTTTTATTGTAACTACTTAGTTTCCCTTTCAAAAGTGGCCATAGGGAGCTGGGGATTTAGCTTAGTGGTTCTGGTATTTGCCTTTCAAGCAAAGGTCCTGAGTTTGATCCCTGGTAACCAAGTACCACAACGCTGGGTGTGGTGGCTCCTGCCTGTAATCCCAGCCCTTTGGTGGCAGAGGCGGGAAGATTGCTGAGTTCAAGGCTTGCCTGGGCTACATAGTGAGCTCAGGGCCAGCCTGAACTACAAAGCCAGACCCTGTCTCAAAAAAAAAAAAAATTGGCCATATGATATAGAAATGAATAAACATAGACATTTTTAAATAAAATTTTCTTAGTGATATTGAAATTTAATTGTCATATAATATTCAATATGATTAAAAGTGCACTTTATACTTATTGCTAATCACTTAAGACCTAAAAATCGTTAGCTCATGAACTACATAAGAACAGGCAAATCTGATTTTGGCTCACAATGCTTGTCCTGAATATTTCTTGTGAGTTGTTCTTTGATGACACTCAGTATTTAAAAAGTAAAGGGAAACAAGAGGAACTTTAGAGAAAAATCTCTAAACTAACCTGATTATGAGAAAGAGGGATTGCCTGCTGGGGAATCTGAGCCCTGAGGATATTTCTGGGGAAAACCAAGAAGTGGCAAAGAAATGAGCTCAAAGATAGGTTTGATTTTTTTTCTCATTTCTCTTTTTATTCTTTGCCCTTGATGGATTTCAAGCTTCACAGTAGAAGCAACTATTGCCTACTTATTTTATAAGTAGGCTGCAGAGGAAGGAGTTAGAATTGTGATTTTGAAGTCATCCCACTTCCTGTATACACAAGCCATCTTTCATATCTTCTTAATGGGCTTTTTCCCTCCCAAGCTAATACGGAATTAGATTTTTGCCTCAAAGAAGCTGAGGAGGGTAAGGTTTTCTGAAAAGTGGGAGGCAAACAATACCAGTGTCATGTGAGTGATCAGAGAGTTTACGGAAGAGAGAAATAAATGAATACTATTGAGTAGCTACCATGAGCCAAGCACTATACTGATTTGTAGAGAATGCCTGGCATAGTGTGTAACACACAGAAGCTAAATACATCTACCCCTAGTGTATAATGGCTTCATAGCAGTCATAATTAAGGCATCCTGTTTATCTTAACAAAGTAACCAGGTACCTTACGTACACTTAGGTCTGACTCCTACTTAGAAACAAATAAGGCTTGTAAGATCAAGAAATTTCTCTCATATAATTAGTAAATGGAGCACTGGGTACACAGTAGTTTCTCCATAAATATTTGCTATATTTTTATATGAGTGAACCTCATGGATTAGAACTCATTTGGAGATCCTTCCTTCTACCTGGCACAGCACACAGTCACCAGGTGACTGATTTAATGCCAAGGTAATTCCTTGATATGCTGCTAAGTCCATACTTAATGAATCCAGGAAAAGAATTCATTAGCAGCTAAGGGAGAGTCTGGGCCTGACCCAGAGTAGATGAGGTTGTTAAGGGATTAGCGATGCCACGCATGGAGTTATGATTAGCTAAGTAATTGGTGACACTTAACACGGGGCTTTTGCCAGAGAGGGTGGGAATAACTCAGTCTGTTGTTCATATAATTAGATTTTACACCTCAAGTAAAATAGCAAATTGAGCACAAAATGCCAGCAGACCTGAAGTGGCTGCTCGAAGTTGATGTGGGTCTTTAATTACAGGACTCATCAGGCGCAGGACTTCAGACTTACTGATTTGCATTCAGAAATACTAAACCTCTGAGACAACAATGACTGGTCAGCTCTTCAACTGCTCTGGCCACCGGCAGACGTGAATCATTCACGCTGGCACTTACGTGAGGATGTGCAATCAAATCCCACTTGAGGTACCCTGAAATAATTCTACTGCTCTGCCCTGGAAACCTCAGTGGATCAGTAATCAGGGCTGCTCTTCCTTCCCCGTTGCTCTCTCCAGCTTGGCAGCAGATGAACCTCTGTGGTCAGAGATTTGCTAATGCATCAGCTCAAAGACACACATTTCATGTTTCCAGCGCCCTCTCATTTCCTGCCTCTCAAGACATTACCTCTCCGAGGATCCATTTCGGTGTTCCTAATAATTACCCTGCTCTTGAGATAGTGACTAGGAGAGAGATTTCAGTGTGCCTGGCCTCTCATTTTCCAAAATATGATCTTCTATTGCCTTGCCTGAGAGTTCTGTAAAATCACATCGTCCCTGAGCTGTCCAACACTGTGACCCACATTAAGAGGAGTGGAAGACTGGGGGAAGGAACCATTTTGTGCCAGAGGATGAGGGGCAAGGAGAGGAGTGTTTCATATTTCTTTAAAATCTAACTTTAATAATGACTAATCATTGACATAGTTTCCTGTACCTACTAAGTAAATATTTTTTTTTCAGTAGTATAATATCAGCAAACCACCCTTTCCAGGTCTCTGAACTAAAAATTAAAGACAGAATTCTTTTTGCTAACATAATGGTATTCTTTTTTCCACTGGTCCTGAATTTCTTTTTTAAATTTTGTTTTGTTTTATTTTTGAGACAGGGTCTGGCTTTGTAGTTCAGGCTGGCCCTGAGCTCAGCCTCAAATGCACATCACAGCAATCCTCCTGCCTCTGCCTCCTGAGTGCTGGGATTACAGGCATGAGCCAGCATGCCTGGTACTGTGGTTTATGGTACTGACTGCTGCTGGGCATGAGTCTCCATGCCCAGTATTATATGTGGTTACCAGGGGATTGAACCTGGGCCCTTGCCTTGCAAGACAGGCAAGACTGAGCTCAATCCCTGGCCCCTGAATTTATTTCTTTTATATTTTATTTGCTTTCTAAAATTCAGATGGAATCCCTCTGCTCTGGTAGGTTCTGTTATTTCTTAAGTTCATTTCTTTACTTTGTGAACATATGCTTGCATTTTTGTGTATGGTACCTGATATTTTTTGTAAACTATACCTTGCAAGAAGCACAAATTCTTCAGACTAACAGAATAAGATCAAAAGCTTTGAAATAGATGCAAAAAGCCTTTCTCTGGTTCTGACTGCCTCTTATTTTCTAGGCCCATTCTAGCTAGTTCTTTAATAGAGGGCTTCTGTTTAACAGCAAATGCATACCTCACTGTGTGGTTTCTTCCATGATGGTGAAGCTTTTGGATTTTTCATCAGTGACAAACAGCCCTCTGCGGCACACATGCTGTACATTTGCCACCACTGGATGTGATCCTGTGTCTGAGTGAACACTGCATTTGCAGAGGTGGAGATGGACATGAGCACAGCAGGATCTGATTATCAGGGAAAGGCCTTTAAGAGAAGTGCCTGGGCCACTGGCTGAGGAGGAACCTTGAGGACATCGAAGAGCTAACAAGTGGAGGACAGGTTAAGATGCACCTCCCTTGCCAACACTGTTAGAGAGGGATATGGGAAGTGGCTTGGACCTGAGAAATGCTCTCTTACCTTTCTACTCATGAATTTAACACACATTTATTGACCACTTACCCTACTTGGCCCTCTGCTGGATCTGGGTTATAAAAAGTTGAGTAGGTAAGAGTTTTAGTCTTAAGTAACTCATAGTCCACAGAGAAAGACAGAAAATAAAATCCAGTTTTATTATAGTACTCACATTAAAAATATTCTTAATAAATGTATGTGTAAAATACTACAGAAAAAGAGGAAGAGGATGTAGATCAGTTTATGAAAAGTTAGGGATTACTCTTAAAACAGACTATGTTTTAAGATCCCCTCCCCCCCATTAACTCATTAAAGGCCTTAACTAAAACCTTACCACATTGTGTTGCCATGCCACTTGAGTTTGATAATGTGGGCAACTGATAGAAGTCTAAATTAAGGATCTGGGGTATCATGCTGACTCTTCAGTTAGGACTCTCAGATTCAGAAATGAAACTTTATGATGTTATTCTAGTCTGATGTGTAGTTACAATACATGTTCCTTGAAATTTTCCTTCTCCTTAGGACAAATTCATAAAGAGAATAACAAATGATGCCTAGTATATAACTAAATTTGTTCAGAAGCATGATTAAGGCAGAGGTTCTCTAACTCTCAGTATGAGCTCAGAGTTCTGAGATCCGAGAGAGAAGCAAGATGTCAAGGGATTGAAATCAATGGAATTGTACAGTAAGTAGAATATCTATAACAATTTCACTCCACCTCAAGCAAATCTTACTGTATGATTTCTCAATTTGCCTGATTGTGATGCTTTGATTAAAACTAAATTAAGTTATCAGTTAGTTAAGATGGAGGGCTGGCATCTCACAGGAGTTGGCTGCCTTCCAGGAGGAAAGAGAGAGAGAACACATTTGGAGAGATTTACCTGAGGGAAGTTGAGTTTAGCTAATGACTTCATTATTAGTAGCTAGGGGTCTGAAATATTTGAATCTAAGATTACTTTTCTCCTGTGAAATTTCCAGTACCTTTGGTAAAGGCATCTAAATATTTAGCATTTTACCTGGAAAGATTCCTTGTCATCTTTGCCTAGTTTAGAACATTTTAAGCTGAAATTACTCATATACTAGTGACAAATGCAAGAGTTAATTTCAGGTTTGACATCAGAATTTGGCCACTTTGGAGATGGCTAACAGAAGCCTCCTGGCATGGCAACCCCAAACCGGTGAATGCATTCATTGAACAATGGGGCCCTCAGATGGAACGTACCCCAGAGTTATTTTATCAGGAAAAGCATCCCATGGTGTAACGAACATTTACTGACCCAAACAATGTGTGCCAGGATCTGTGCTAAAAACACTGTAGTATAAGGCCAAATAAACCCCGCTTTTTACCTGGCAATGGATTGCAGTCTGGAGGAGAAGTCAGAACTAGAAACCAGTAAAACACACTGGAGTGCATTAGCCGTCTGGAGAAGAGTGGAAAAAAGTAAGGACCCGTAGAGCTCAGAAGATGAAGTACTAATTCTGTCTGAGATCACAAAGTGCTTTCCATTACTATCTAAAATCCTGAAGGAGGTGGAATTTAAGAGAGGTGGGGGGGAGTGTCTTCAAGTCAGAGGAAGCGTCAGGCTCCAGGGAGAGTGTGTTGAGAGGCCCCAGTGGGCAGCCTTGTGGTGGTGACAATTGTGGCTGCCCTGGAGGGGACAGTACAGGAGAATAGCAGCAGGATTTGTTGCCAAGTGAAGGAGTTTGGCCTTTGTTCTATATTTAAAAATCATAACTTGGGGCCAGGGATTTAGCTCAGTGGTTCTGGCATCTGTCTTGCAAGCATAAGGACCTGGGTTTGATCCTTGGAAACCACATACAGTACAGCAATCAGTACCACATACTACAGTGCCAGGTGTGGTGGCTCATGCCTGTAATCTCAGCACTCGGGCGGCAGAGGCAGGAGGATTGCTGTGATGCGAGTTTGAGGCTGAGCTCAGGGCCAGCCTGAACTACAAAGTGAGACCCTGTCTCAAAAAAAAAAAAAAAAAAAAAAAAAAGAAATCGTAACTGTTTCCCAGTTCATTCATTGACAGAATCTCATTTGTGTGCCATCAAAAGTAGCTTCATGACACTATTATCTTGTAAATCTATTCTTTCTCTCTGGAAGCTGGGAAGGTTATGTAGCTTTTGCCCCTTTCCATCAGGAATGATCAGAAATTTACAAGAAAGTCCAGGACAGTGTGAGTGAAATTCCAATTTCTTGGTCAGTAAAGGACCTCTTCGCCACAGTAAATCCTGATGTGGGAACTGGAGGAAGTGGGGGTTGGGCCCAGCTCTGCGGCAGGAATACATGGCAGTTTTCTGGTTCTGTGCCCTCATTTACCTCACCCTGGACATGGCCCAGTCTGCTCTTCTAATGCTGCTTCTGACTCTGACTTTCTTCTTTTCACTCTGCTGGCTGCTTCGAGGTTGGGAAGGGAGTTGGATGGACAAGGTGCAAGCAGACTTGCCTGTGTGGTCTGCTAGTGGTGCTTTACTTGCCCAGTGAAGGCCACTGGGGGAGCGCATGTGCAACTGCCCTTCCTCTGAGTGCCCTGGTGAAAAGTTTGAGGGCCACTGGACCTTGGCAATGGACAATTGACTGACGTGTATCAGCATTCCCTGTCTAACATCCTAGGGCTCCTCTTCAGTTTCTGTGCCAATTCTTTAACCCTCCTAATGGAAGCAGGTTAACCCTGAAGTGATGTCCCAGCTCCAGGGCCCCTCACTTCCACACGCTCTTACCAAGGCCCCAAGAAGGCCTTCAGCAATGTGTACTCATGATCACATGGGTTTGTAAAATTTGTGTGGACCGAGCTTTTTGGAGAAAAGCTGAACACAGTCAATTAAGATCGAAGTCTCTCTTCTTTTTTGTTTTCCCTTCTGGAATACATCCCCTTAGGTCTATTGAAATAGAATTATTAGAAGGGATTTGGGGGAGCAGGTTAAAGAGAAGTTGATTCGAGGATTCATTGAGTTTGTGTTTGGTGAGATGTATCTGTGTGGGACATAAGTGACAGGATTTTGCTAGCCACCCAAGTGTGAAATGGCTTTCCCAAAGATTGCTATCACTCACTGTGCTGAGAAAAGCAGAAGCAGAGGTTTTCTGAACACACAGTGTTCTAATGATGCCTGGCCTCACAAGCATGTAGGTAATGAATAAATGAGATTAGAGACAGACTCAGAGGTAATCTGTGAAAAGTTCTTCCAAATAGTGCAGATCAGATGTGAAAGAAACTGTTCAGATTCCCAAACTTGACAACATTTCTAAAATGTCATGTCACTGCCACAGTAAGATTTGAGGCACAAAAGAAAACTACCTAAGCTAGTCACAGAATTTAAGATTATTTTGACCATAATATGTGACCAAAAGATTCATGGAAAAAAATATATTAGAAGTGAGAGTTAATTAATAAAAAAATGAGTTCAATCCCTGGAACTCCCTCAATAAAAACATATAATTTTCTGGACTTTTGATGCTTGTGGCACATTTGCTTTTTAAAGTTTATAATTTATTGTTATCTCATTCTTGGATATGTACTTTGTAGTGTGAAGCCATCACAGATTTTTGCGTATGTAAAAATCCCAAACTGTATGGTTCAGGCATGATGAATGCCAGGTTTACTCTCTCTGATGAGTGTAAAACATAGTACAATGAGTTCAGAAGATAAAAAACTAATTCTTTATGAGATGATAAAGCAGCTTCTCCAAACATGTGGAGTTCAAGAGAGGTAAGAGGGAGTGGAGGAGACCCTGGTTCAAGGCAGAGGAAGCCTCTGAGTCCAGGCCGAGAACATGTATTGCCTGAGCATCTTCTTGAGTCAACTTGACTTAAGCTCTTTGACTTCTATTATGTTTTGTGTGACCCAGTCTTGCTGAACTTAGAAAAGGCAGTTTGCTTCAGTGGCCTCGCTCTCACTGTCCTACTGTAGTCAAGGCAGTGAACAGCTGTATTCTCCCTGAAAACTTCCAGCCAAGGGCAAGAGAGCAGCATGCCGCTTGTGAGAAGTGCCCTCACCCACCCCAGCCATGGCACGCAGTGTTGCTTTTGAACTCCCTCCACTTGTCTCCAAAGCAGAAAGAACAAGGGATGGGAGAGGTCTTAGATTCTCATTTGCAGACCAATGAGTCATTTCCAATAAGTCTGTCTTGGTAATTCCTCCAATGATTCCCTAGCTTTTGGTTATACCTACATGGGGTATGTATGTTGGCTTCACTCTCTGAGGGATCTATCACCTCCTGCTAGAGAATGGAGACCTCATTACTAAGATCTAAATTTGAGCACAACCACTTTTGTCCACATATGGAGTCCTTCCTTTGATTTCTAAGTAGAAATCATGCCAGCGATCAGACAAAGGCAATCCAGGTAGAAGAATTAACTTGTGGATGGCAGTAAGAATAAAAAGAAAATGGCAGAAAGAAAATGCAAACTCTGGGATTCTTGGGCTGTTGCAGCAGCAGGAGCAGTGAGTTTAATGAGATGAGGCATATTATAGAGATCTTTTTTGAAAATGGGCCATTTGCAGCCTCTATAAGATATTCATTGTTTCCCAAAGAGTCAATGAGTAAGTCAGAGGCTGCCCTTTGGTAATGTTCAGAATCTATCTCTCCCTTTTATAATTTATTGAAGTTCCTTTTTCATTCCCTAAAGTCTAATTTGTACTTTCACAAAAATTTCAGGAAGCTGCTTTCATCTGTGTAATTGACAGAGCGTATTTCTTTGCCCCCCCCCAACACTTCCACTCTTCTTTGTCATACAGTTTGAACTCCCAACCAGAAGCATCCTTTTCTGTTTGGAAGAACCAATTGCACAGGAGTTCAAAGGATATCATGATCTTTTTGGAAAGTGCTAAGACTGACAAAATAAAACAGAATATAATGACAGTTTATGATGTTTAGGAATATCACTGTCTAAGCTATAATTTGTATATTCTTGGTGAAAGCTTCAGGTGGTAGCCCCGGTAAGGGGGTTTTAATGCTGAAAGGTATTGGAGGAAAGCTGAAAGCACTTGTGCTTGACACTTTGCTCTTTTCAAAATGTGTTACTGAATTGACCTCACTGGGTTCTCACTACAATCAGGGGAATGTGAGTCTAGCAATTATGGAAAGGGAAAGTGAGACACTGAGAGGGTGAATTGGCAAGTTAGAAACCAACTCAGTTCTATGGTTCTAATTCCTTGATTCACTTTTCTGCATACAGATTTTGCATTGAAGAGACAGTGAGGCTGGATAAAGTAACACAAGAGATCAGAGCAAATGCTCAGAAAGGGAAATGAGGCAAGGACAGAGCCAGGCCATTGCCTTGCCTGTCTCACTACAGAAAGGCCACAGCTGTCTGGGGCTGCAAGTGTCAGTCTGGATCCAGAGGACTGTGCTTGGGAAAGTGTATCAACCTGTAGATAACCCCCCTTAACAGAGACAGATACCGCTCCAAACAGGCCAGTCATGCTTAGAGGAGAATACAGGAATTTGTGGAAAGCTTGCAGAACGCTCAGTGTCGTGTGTGTGTGTCTCTGTGTGTGTGTGTGTGGTTTATAAATTTTCGTAAGATGGATTTTTCTCATTCATGAGGTAGAATAGCATGTTTCTTTTTGTATGTTGCTGAAGAAAATGGCGCCCAGATATCTCTGCCTTCAATTTTCTTTAACTATCTGTGTGTTGGGCCAAATGAGCTATTGCAGACAAGCCATACCATAGGAGAATATGGCCTTTATTTTTTTAGTGTCTTACTTTCTCATTGCTGGGATAAAATAATAACCATTAGTTAGAAGAAGAAAGCTTTATTTTAGCTCAGAGTTCATAAAGTGTTCAGTCCATAGTCAGCTGGTTCAAGGCAGGTGGACATGGCAAAGGGGCATCATGGGAGGAGAGACAGTTCATGTCACAGCAGGAAGGAGGCTGTGAAACTTTTCCTTCTATTTTTCTTTCATCCAGGCTACAAGTCTATTGGTTGGTGATATCCATGCACAAGGTGGGTCTTTCTTCAGTAATTCCAACATCTGCACCCAGAACTGTGCTAAACCAATCAGTTGGCTAATCCAGAATCACATATCCATGATCAAGCTACCCCCCAAAAATGCCACCTGTGAATACATAAGACTTTATGAGGATCTCTAGTTAGAAACCAAAACATAAATGAGATCAGCATTTTGGAGTCTATGACATAAATGGAGGTTTCCTTTTAATGCTTTAATATTTGAATGACTTCATGTAACTTTTTTTTCTCAGCACATTTATCTAAGTAATAGTTTCAGTGACTGAAATTTTAATGTCTGTATCATAAGAATCTTTGTTCCTCGACACATCTTCTATTTTTGTAATTATTACGATGCATCTGGTCTGAGAAAATTTAAAAATTATTTTTGTTGTTTATAAATGTCTGAAATCAAAAGTTTTATGGGGCTGCATTGTAGATATTATGCAAAGAATGAATCATTTATGCCATGAGTGAGAATAAAAACTATTATAATGCATCTGCAATATTTATGGTAATGATTTTTCATGGAAAATAAGTACCCAACCAATTTTATATCATTTTAATAATAATTTTGGTTGGCATACAATATAGCATCTTAACAAATATAATAACAGTAGCCTACAAATTTTTGAGCTACTGATTTGTGCAAGAAAACAAATATGGTCATTCAAATAATTAAGAACCTAGAAAAGATTTCTGGATGCTTACGTAAAGGACTGCTAATTAGCAAGAATGGAAATTTAAAAGGAACAGGTTTTCATTCTTGACTGTGAAACAGTGACATAAATGAATTTATTTCTGACAGGTTGGATTTAATTTGGTAAATCTCTTTGATCACAATCTTAGTCTATTTGCTGTTTCTGTAACTCAATATCACAGATAGACTTCTTTTCTTTATAAATTATTCTATGTTCCTTATGTCATTGGTGGCAAACCTTTGGCACACAGGGTGCAGCCAGTGTGTGTTGTCATTGGAAGCTCTAAAAGATTTGCCATCACTAGCTTATGGCTTTGAGAGTCCAAGAGCCTGGAAAGGGTGACTATGACACGTCAGAGAGCATCACCTGGCGATACGGAGCTAACAAGCCAGAGAGAGCTCACTTCTATACCCAAGCCACTCTTCTGATAACTCCTTATCCCTTGAGCTCATTAAGCCACATATCAGTGAATCAGTTCTGGAGGGCAGAGCCCTCATTGCCCGGTCACCTCATAAACGCCCCATCTCAGCCTGCTTTTTAGTACCTCCCAATCAGGATCCAATTTCAGCATGAGCTTTGGCAGGATCATTCAAATCAAAGCAAGTTCCTATCATCAAAGATATATTTATTATTTTGCTGTGGAATACAATAACTGGGAAACTTAAGAGCAAAGCTTTATGTAGACTAGAAACTCAAAAACGTGGGGAAGCTGAACATTTAAGCTTTATTCTAAAGGTACTGAGAATACTGAACAAGAAATGAAAGAAGTGAGCTACATATTAGAGATAAAGAAGTCAATAGTGCATCAGTATAGTGGTACTAGAATAGTACTGTAATCTGAATTTCTCAAGCAGAAGCTGTCATCATCAGATTTGGTAACACTATGAACTAAAGGAAATGAGAGGGAGACAACAGAGACACTGAAAGCTATGATTTCCAGAAAATGGCAATGGATGGATGGCAACCAGATATCTGAAAAATAACTCAGATTTCAAGGATATATGACCAGGAATATCCTGATAATACACAAAAGAGAAATGAAGAAGAGTTTGGAAAATATGACAAGTCCTAGAAGCATTCCTGGAAAGTTTTCTAACAGTTGGTAAAATGTTATTTGTCAAATACTTTGCGAAGAAGATGGGACATTTATACACACACACACACACACACACACAAACTGACACTTTCTAGATTTGAGACCCTGAGTAGATCACTCACTGCTCCTGACTTGAGTCCTCAGTTTCTTTTCTGTAAAGGTCAGTAGGTTTAGGGATGTATGTTCTATAATCAAGAAGTAGACAGTAGAAAGTGTAAGACATAACTGCATGGAGAGAGCTAATGGTGGTTTATGAAGGGAAAGCTTGTAAGATTGCCAAGGGATTGCAAGCAAGGGGATGAGAAGAGGCTCTTGGAGAATGCCAGCACAGAGGGTGCCTGGGAAAGAGTGCTTGGAACAAGACAGAAGCTTTGGTTGTTGGTAAGGAGCCACTTTAGTGTCACTCATCAAGAAGTTTCAGAAGTATGAAGTCAGGAATGTCAGCACCAAAGAAAGCTGAGCAGGAAAAGGCCCATTGAGTAACTTGGTGGTTAGTAGGAACTCTTAGGTAATTAGGCTCAGTGACATTGTGGCAGCAGTTATCAGAGGGATAGGTGGGTGAGAAGGAAGATTTTCTCCTGATAATAAGCCTCGGTCACTTGATAGTAGTATAGAGGCTCAATTATATGTGGAGACCAAAAATATCCTCCTTTCTTGCCATCTTTTTCTGTTTTGCTGTTTTTTTTTTTTTTGTTTTTGTTTTTGTTTTTTTTTTTTTTGAGACAGGGTCTCACTGTTTCCTTCAGCCAGCCTTGATATTACACAAGGAGCTCAGACCAATGGATGTTGGACTCTGTGCGGCTCTTCTTGCTTCTGTTTCTTGAGTGCCCAGGGTATCACTCATCCCCTGGTTCGTTGGCACTCAGATAAGAGGTCAAGGGACTGGAGGGACCAACAACAACAACAACAACAAAAACCCTGTATAACTACTTGAACCAGTTGCTCCACTCTTTTTCCTTTCAGTAGTGGGGATTGAACCAAGGTCCTTCACACTGAGATATATCCCTGTCTTTCTCAAGTTTTTGTTTTGAGACAGGACCTCTCCAATTACCAGGATGGCATTGAACTGGCAATCCTCTGTTTCAGCCTTCCAACATGCTGGGATGATAGGTATGTACCACCATGCCAGGCTTCGCTTTTGGACACATGGTTGTAATTGTATGAATGTTCCCTTTGCCTCCATGTAAATAACTTGTCTACTGGACGAGTAGATCAAGGGCCACCACAGGTAGAATATGTTGTAAATGTTGTTCATTTTGATTCTTTACTATATTTCTGCTTGTTTTTATCTGGTAAGCATTGTTCATATAGTTGTTTTTATAAATTTTCTGAGTCCTAATAGTCTTTGTTTGTTATTTTTATATACCCTTTACTTAAACACTGAGTGCCCTGCTATTTCGATGTATATGTGGCTGTGGTGATGATGGTGACATTGTATATAGTTCCTTGGGATGATCTACTCTTTCTTTTTAAAAAATGTTTCTAATTCTAATATAATTATTTTCTTCTAAATCACAATCCTTGGTGAACTCAAAAGGAAGAATTACCTTTCATTTTTTCTGGCCAAATGGTGTTTTAATGTAGGAAAATAACGTCTAGTTTTCAAAATTTCTGTAAAATAAAATTTATCCTTTTAAGAGTGCAATTTTAATAGTATTTGTCATGAATAAAGTTTAAGTTGTTATTATTCTCTATTGACTCTTGGAATGTTTGATGACCTGTATTTGCAGAAACATGAAAAGTCAAAATTTGCCACCTTTTGAAAGTTTAAATCTATTTTGAATTTGTCCTTTTTAAAAATCTTTATTGGTACATTAAATATACACATCATGATTGCACTCCATAATGGGGATTTGTACCAGTATAAGACACAACTTAATTCTCATTTTTTTCCCATAGCCCCACCCACCCTACCACCCCCCCATATACATAAAATTTGTTTCCTTTTTTGTTACAATCTCAACATTTTTGTCCTTTTCTCTTTATTAGTAATACATTCTAAAGAGAAAGTTATGCTGGTAATGGTAAATATCCTGTGTTAGGAATTTCCATATGACTCCAAGTTAGTATCCTAATACATAATGTTTATGATGTCTCGTCTCCACATATATTGGTAATCTTTAGCATGGTTAGGCCATTTACTTGGATAATTATAAAAATACTTATTTTGCAGCACAAATCTTTTGCAAGTGAAGAGTCTAAATTGCAAATTCAAATATGGCCTGTCTATTTCCCTGCATTATTAATTGATTTTATTAGTTCTTGGAATACACAGACATTGAATCACTAAGGAGATCAGATAAGCTTACAAAAATGCTACCTATTGTACTATATTATCTCTGTTTATCAATTTTTTGTCTTTATAATTGTTAAAAGAACAAGTAGCCCAGATAAAAATGCAAATATTTTGCAAAGATAGAGTAGAAAAGGCGACCTGAAGGTTTAAATTCCAGATCCATCCTAAAGCAACCAGGTGTGTGACTTTGGGCAAATCATTCTTCCTTCTACGACCTCAACTGCAAAATGAAGGGTTGACTAGATTTCCTCTAAGGTCCTTTCCAAGTCTGTGATTCTCTGCATTTTCCTTTCTTTCTAGCTGCCAAAGATGAAGGATGAAAAGTCTGTCTTCATACTAAGCAAAAGAACACATGATTTTATGCAAGCCTGTATCTTTGAAAGCATTCCCAGTATGAGATTCAGGCCCTTTCACCTTGACACATTTGTGTTTGAGCTGGTTCCCTGGTGCTTTTGTCAGCCCTGAGCTCTTCTTCACAGAAAGTGCCTACAGGCTGAGTACTCTCATCTCTCAACTGTTTGAACACCCTCCTGCATTTGTAATCAGTTTTTTTTTTTTAAGCACTGGTTCTCATTAAATGAATTAAGTCACCTCAAGTTGCTGTGAATCCTTAGATTTCGCTATACATCTGGTGATGCATCAGTAGCCCCCTTAGAGGATTCAGTTCACTCTCACTTGCCAATTGTTCCTCTCTATAAATGCTTTAGCATTCTTTCCTGTGCTTACATAAGAGGCATATGTTCATGAGAGTTCTCCCAAGAAATAGAGCCAGTCTGATTTATTAGGGGCTCATTGTGGAAATCGGAACAGAGATGATGTCATAGTGTGCTTTCTGCAGGGTGGGACACCAAGAAAACTGGTTGTGCAGTTCAGTCTGACACTGTGGAGGGCCTACTAAGTAAGTTCAGACTCCAAAAAGACCTAGGATGTAGGAGGCCTGATGCCAGAAGGCAAGAGGACATGGATGTTCTTGCTAAGAGACAGGGAAAAGTCACAGCTCTTGGTGGTTGTGTTGTCTGGGCTGTACTTAACCCACTGATTGAAATGCTAATCTCTTCTCAAAGGTATATTCAGAAACAGTGTTTTACCAATTGTCTGTGCAATTGCCCCACTCAAGCTGACACATAAAATAAAACCATCACAAAGATATCAAGACTTATACAAAGTGGTTCAATTTTCTCACCTGATCTTAATATTCCCCTATTTTCAGCTAATAGGTCCCATCCTTGTTCCATTCCCAGATTTCTGAGCGTCCTCTCCTCTACTGATAGCCTTCAGGACATTGATTAATTTATTTTTCAGGATGCAGCTGGATTGCTCTCTCCTGGTAGCTAGATATGTTTGTGTATTCTATTAGTTCTATTTCTCTGGCAGGCCCAAAGACTACTCTTATTTTATAGCTCTTCCCCCATTTCCTGGCATTGGCTTTGAACTATTTATACAAAAAAGATTTTTGCATATATTTTATGACTGTCTCAGATTTGGCCATAAGATTATATGAAAACTATCAAGAACCATCTTTGCAAAGCTTAAGAAGGTAGCAAGGCAGAGGAGCCCACTTTTTCCTGTCTCTCAAAACACCTTATATTGAAGATTCTTTTTTTTTTTCCTTGGGCCTCTAGTTTAGTTTTAACAGTTTGGAGTGAGGTGTTGGAGCCGGTGTCCCCGAAGGGCAGCCATGCTGGCAGACTAGTTTTGTGCTTTCACTTCTTATGGATTTATTTTTTGTTTTTGATTCCATTATTTTTCATTAAGTGTTAATTCCTTTTTAGCTAAGCTGTAGCTATTACAAGAATCATTTTACCTTTTAGGGGCCAGAATTTTGAAGGATAACCAGTGTTGCACTCTGACTTAGAGTCCTTATGGTAGTGAGGACTATTAATTACCAGAATTTTAGGGCATTTATCACATGTTGCTTGATTGTACGTGTGTGTGTGTGTGTGTGTGTGTGTGTGTGTGTTTATCTAAGTGTACATTAAGCAGTAAAAGGAATTCAGGATATCAATATTCTATTTGTAAACAAGCATGGTTTCTGAAAATGTGCAAAATAGTCATGAGATTTTTAAAGAAACCCATGTCTCAAGAAAATTAATATACAGTGTAATAGAGAAATGTAAACCCAGGAATAAAATTCTGGATTATCAGATTCACACTAGTATTTTCCCAAAATAGATAAAATCATAGAGCACCTGTTTCTAGTTTTACTAAGAATGATGATTTGTGCCTACCACCCCTGAGACCCTGAGTTGTGATCATGGGAATTGAAAACTATATTAATCAATTCTAGGTAGCATAAGACCATTAGCTGTGTTCCTGGGCTCATCATTGGCTTCTTGTGTCCCATGCTGCTGGATCTGTTCAGCAGCAATGCCTGAATCTAACACAGTGTGCTCTTTGTGGCCTGGTGAGGGCACCCTTAGAAACCTCTAAGTGGTACCATATAGCAAGTACATGTCCAGCAGAGGTTTTATCTTTATTTTTTAAAAAAATCTTTATTGCTACATTATGAATACACATCATCATTGCATTCAACATTGAGAGTTTGTGCAGAATATGACATGACTTGATTCTCATTTTCAGAGGTTTTAGCTTTCAGGATGGCTCATGGTCAAGTCCTTTTGATGTCTAAATTAGATTTTCTAACAGGAAATAAAGTTGGTCATTGTGTCCTCTTTATTTACAAGGGATGATGAAAAATATGGTGAATGCTTGGACTCAGTGATGACAGTAAAAGATACACATGCACTAGTCCCCTGCTCCATATGCCCCTTCACTTTAAACACGTCCTTCTTGACACTTTCTGCAGCAGTTCTGTGTGTGTCTTTAAGGGGCATGATTAAAAAATCCAGTGAACACTACTGGTGAGGGTCATCTGATGAAAATACAGGCTCCTAAAACCATTATGACGTGCTGCTTTCCACCTCCCTGGTTTGGGCATCATGTGACTTCTGGCTGTTCTTCAAAGTCAATGTGACTGGAAAAGTAAATGCTGTGCATCTTTTCAGGGCCTTCATGACAGTGTGACTGAAGACATTCAAGAGAGAGAACTTCCAGAATTGCTTCACAGTGTAGCATGGACAATGGGATAAATGTGTTGGAAGGAAGAGAGAGTATTTCAAGGAGGATTAATGGCAATATGTCCTTTCCTGTAATAATATTAAAAAATGTAATCATACACCGTACTTTTCAATCACACCTCACATACTATCTTTTAGATTATAGGTTACATCTTTCTCCTGGGCAAATAAAGTAATAAGTCCTGTTCAAAGACCAGTAAAAAATGAAAAGCAATATTTCTAAATGCATGGTTAGATGGTATGTTTTTGAATGCCACTTAAAGACTTGATGATCTCTGAAGTTTTAAGAAGAGAAAAAGACTAGCTGCAAGTAGCAGACATGGCCCCCAGTGCACTCACATGACTCATTCCTTTCTAACAGTGAGTCTTGGCTCCATGAAGCCAATGAAGCTCTCAAGGAAGAAAGCTTCCTTCGCTTGTGTACATTTTACTTCTACAGAGGATCTGTGAATCAAAAACAAGCTGACTCTCGTAGGCTCCAGCACACTTGCTCCTGGAGGGTCCTGTGGTATTAGGACTTCTTAGGCCTAATCAGTGAGATTACCTAAATAGGACTAGGAGTAGCCTGTAGTTTATACTAAATATAGACAATTTAATGGGAACATCAATCTATTCCTCTTTTAATCGCCTCCATTCCCAAACCAGATTTGAACAGATTTAGAAGAAATCAGCTTATTACATAACAAAGAATGGGTTTGGCAAAGGTTTCTGTAGTTTTCAGCCCTTGAGCTAAGTTAAGAATTCCTTTCAACTTGTTTAAATATATCCCCACTAACCTACCAGAAGTAACAAATAGACCGTATTCCTTTTGTGGAGATGTGTAACCTGCTATAGTTCTCTGCTATTTCTTATTTATTTGGGCTATCTTTATGTTTTCATACACATTATGTATTTGTGGTTGCATGCCTTCAACACATGTAATGATTGCTTTCTAGTTAATAAGCACTGTCAGGAATAAGTCGTTAATCTTGATTTTTTCTTTAATTTTCTTTTTTTCTTTTCTTTTCTTTCTTTTGAGACAGGGTCTCACTTTGTGTTTCGGGCTGGCCCTGAGCTCAGCCTCAAGCTCACATCACAGCAATCCTCCTGCCGCTGCCTCCCGAGTGCTGGGATTACAGGCATGAGCCACCACACCCAGCACTGTGGTATGTGGTACTGATTGCTGCTGGGCATGAGTCTCCATACCCAAGTATTGCTTGTGGTTATTGGGGGATGAACCCGGGTCCTGGCACTTGCAAGACAGGCACCGGAACCACTGAGCTAAATCCCCGGCCTGATTTTTTTCTTTAATTTTCTTATATAGACAACAAACCATGGTACTTTATAGAATATCATGTTTACATACTACTTATTATGGTTTCAAGTTTTATGTAGAACAATTTTGTATTATATCATTCTGTGTTTAATATTAAAGTTTTATCAAACTCTTCAAATCCTTTTTCTTTACAGGAGTTCAGGAGATATCTGCTTTCCTTCCTTTTTATTCCCTCTGCTTTTCCTTTTGGACTTACTGTGCACATAGGCAGGGCTCATACTCTGCTTGCTCACCTGAAATATGGCACCAAGCAAGGTGGTTGTGGGATTTGTTACTCAAAGAACTATTGGAGCTGACCATAAGGGAGGATGTATTAGGTGTATATTTATTCTATCACTCTGCTCAGATTTACTAATATTATTATGTTAATGCTTAGGTCCACTGTATTATATATTAAAATAAATTTTAAATTTTATAAGTATATGTTTTCAGTACGTAATGATTATATTCATGGTGGGAAGTTAGCATATGTATATCACATATCTTTTTCTTTTAAAAATTATTAAGGTGAAAATTGAAGCCTTGGGAAGTATAACTCCAAAGCCCAGGATGTCTTCTGCTTTACTCTATTGCCTCTAAAGTTCTTTATAGCCAAGTAACTAGATTTAGTGATGAGAGGGGTAAGACTGTGACAGCCCTAGGAAAAAATATTTTAATCGGAGATAAGTTAATGAGTCAGCACGTGTGAAGAACAGTATTGTAATAATGTAACATAAGTGATAAAACAGAATTTGAAAATTAAGCTGTGTGGACTTCATTGAAAGATTAGGAATTGCCGTTCAACTTTAATGTAAACGAGAATTAACTGTCTTTGATCAGATGCCAATTCCTGGGCCTGATTACATCTCCTGAATCATAAACTATTGAGAGGGCCACTTTCAATAACAGGCTTATCTTCTACTTGGTGCATTTAAAGATCATGAGAGAAGAACACCAAGTAAGTAAAACCTATGAGGTTAGAAAGGCAAAATTGACTTTTCAGTGTGCCCACTATACACTGAAAGACCTAGAGGAATCTTCGAAGCCATCCCACTTAGCCGGTGCGTCGCGCTGTGAGACGTTAGGAGAGTCTTGTCTTCTCTAACCAATCTGACCCATGGCCCCATGACCGCCCGGCTTCGGGCCTCTCCTGCTCTCTTCAGACAGAAGGAGGTACTGCAGATGTCTCGACTTGGCAGCGCTAAAACTAGTCAAGCTTAGCAGTAGGCACCTCACAGAATAAACTGAAGATGATAAAGCTAGGAATAAACTTTCCTTTTGTTTTGGAAGAGGATAAAGTGAGTAAGAGGCTTAATGTCTGAACATCTTACGATGTGATGGTGGTGAAGTGGAGTTCATGCCTCTCGTCTCTACATTGTGCTACAGATTACAGATCACATCACCAACGTAATTAGAGAACTGAGATACAAAGGACCACCCTGGAAGGGACCTTGTCTGCTTTCCAGTATTAAAAACACACAGAGAAGGGTCCAGGAAGGATCCTGACCGCAGCATTGGTGATGATAAGGGTATATGAAATACAAGACAGGAGTCAAAAGTATAGACGGGACTATATGATCCTGATTTTCCCAGAAGAAATGTAGATGCTGGAATCTGAGCTGGTAACATTGATGGGGCCCATTGGAGAGGTTTTAATGCATATTTTTCATGTAGGTTGTTTTAGATCTACTTCAGAGGAGGAGAAATCACAAACAGCGGATTTAAGAGCAAATTAGGTCAGGTCCACATTCCCTTTCTTTTGTTAGAGGACTACCCCCTTGGCATCTCCTGGGGAGTGTGGATCAGGCGCATCTCTCATACTCCAGGGCATTTGATTGAAGGTCATTAAAGCTTCAGAACACACACATTTTCTTCTTGTTTACACAATTCCCTAATCCTTCATCCATCTGCAGTTAGAGCAGTGGTCACATGGCTGAGAAAAGCACAGCATTCCCGGGGATTATGTGAGTTGTCTGAGACGCTGTGTGTGAAAAGTGGTTACAAAACTGGGAATGGGCTACACAGCCGTGATCCCAACACAATGGGAAGCTGTTGCAGGAAGGTCTTAATTTCGAGCCTAGACTCTTAGTAAGACCCTGTCTCAAAATAAAAATGAAAGTGGCTGGCGACGTACCTCAGTGCCATGACCCTTAAGATCAATCCGCACCCTATGTGCGCGTACACACACACAACAAAATATAGTTCTTAGTCTTCATGAGGCGTGTTAGTATGGTCGTTTTTTGATTAGAATAACACAAGTTGCTATTCAACAATATTGTTTTCACTGTTAATATGCTTCACTCATTAACTGATTTTATGCTTAAAATTAATATAAATATGTGCTTCAAAACAACACAGTTCACAGAAGTATAAAAAGAGAGAGAGAAAAAAAAAAAACAAATTTGCAGCCTCTAGCTCTTATCTTCAAATAGAACAATTTTTTATTTTAGGAAAAAGTATATATTTTCATGTCCATTGGATCATTCTGTGCATACTGTTTTATATATTTTTACACTGAAAAATATGTTTGGAAGCTCCATATATATCTGTCTACACATAAAAGAAATTCCATTTATCTTAGTATTTAAATCTATGAAATATTCTGTACTTTGATATTTAATACCTTAGCCACTAGCCACATTAAATTCTTGAAATATGGCTAGTTTGAATTAATAGATGCCATGTTTTCAACTTTATGAATTGCACTCATTTCCTGTTTGGTGGACATTGGGACCATTTCCAACTGAGCTTTTTAAAAAAATTGTGATTCCAAAGAGTGTTCTATGAATATTTCAGAACAGATTTCTTCACTTGTTCAAAAATTTCTTTTTGGTGAAGATTTACATTTTTGAAAGATTACCCTTTGGGTTGAAAACACATTTTACAATGCTCAGAATAACACAGAGACATACACGGTGACACACTGCGATTCACTCTCCTTTTATCCTCTTTTCAGCATATTTTGGAACATCGTACTCTTCTCCAAGACTCCATTGGCAATGCATGACATTTTATTTCATGTTGGTTTCATAATTTGTTCATTTCTGTGAAGGTTCTCATCAGTATGTTCATTATACTTGAGTTGAATCTATAATTAGTGGGCAATTGATTAACAAGTGGAGTTTTTTTTTTTTTTTTAGGTTTTTTTGAGACAGAGTCTCGCTTTCGTAGTTCAGGCTGGCCCTGAGCTCAGCCTCAAACTCACATCACAGCAATCCTCCTGCCTCTGCCTCCCGAGTGCTGGGATTACAGATGTGAGCCACCACGCCTGGCACTGTGGTATGGGGTACTGATTGCTGCTGGGCGTGAGTCTCCATGCCCAGGATAGGTATGTGGTTACCAGGGATCGAACCCAGGCCCTTGCGCTTACAAGACAGGCACCAGAACCACTGAGCTAAACCCCCTGCCCAACAAGTGGTTCTTACTGAAGAACGTGATAAGTGTTTCCATTTGTTAATAAGTTCATTTTAGATTTAAGTTTAAAATGTTAAAATATTTGCTTTCTTTTATGAGACTTACTCTTAAATTATCTCATATATTTAATGTTTTATGTTTTCTATGGTTGGAACATATAAGTTAATAGATATTAATATTTAGTGTACAGGAACCATAATAAAATTGTAATGCATTTTTCTTAAAATTTCAAAACCTGACTTCATTGATAACATTGATGTTTACAAACTTAACCAAATATTCTTAGTTTTTCACACTGTATACTGTATACTTGGTCTTACATAGAATAAATAAGTAGAATAAAGACATATATATATATTATATATTATTATATATTATATATTTCTAGTTAGCCTATAAGTAAAAAGTCAGAGCGGCCTAACATAGAGAGGGGTAGCTAAAGGCAAATATCACACACACTGAACAGCTAATTCAAGTCACAGAAAGAAGGATAAACTTTAGGATTACAGTGGAAATAAGAACATTTCCTCTATGCAAAAAGGTCTGATGCGGAATATACTAATTAGTTAACAGCTCCTCTGTAACCTCCAGGCTAGAAAAACTTAGAAATACAGTTGCCAGTTTCTAGCTAAATAACTGACTGAAGAAAAAGCAAACACAGAAAAGCTGTCCAAAGCCTCCTCTCTGCTTATGTATGTAGGACAAAGAAGGCAGTGGGGTCGGGAGTCCACTCCTGGTGACAGCAGCTATTTCTCTTCTTATTATTATTTCCAATGAATTCTTGCCCAACTTCTTTTTGTCCACAATTTTCATTCTTTGACTTTGTGAAACTCTGTGCTTCGTTTGTACAGAATGAACAATTTCGGTGGTGTATTTAAAATTGCTGGGAATTGTTCCTCTGCAATGCTGTGCCTAGATTGGGTCAGTGTTTCTGAGAGTATGATAGAATTTTCCTGTAAGACCATGTTGTCATAGGACAGATTTATAACTACTCATGCAGAAACAGAAATTTCTTTGATAGTATATGGTAGAGTATTTGTAGAATTTGTGAATTCATTTTTTGAATTTATTTTTTCTAGGAATTCATTAATTTTGACTGTTTTAAAGTTTATTGGTATTCATAATATTTTTAATTTTTAAATCCACATTATTTCTCCTTTCTCTTTTTTTCTTTCTTCTTCAGTTTTCTTCAGAAGTTCTGTTTTCCAGTTTCTCTTTTCCCCACTCAGCAGCTATAGGTTTTGTTGATCACTTTCATTCTTTGATTTACCCTTCATTAATTCCCACTAAGAGCACTATCTTTTACTTCTCTCTTTTCCCACCATGAGGACTCAGGCAGCGGCTGTGGCTTCCCTGAGGTACAGCCCCTGGGGTCCTGCACTCTTTCATTGCTCCGCAGGCAGGCTGTCCCTGCAAACAAGAATGTGTAACTAAGTGTTCTCCTTTGCCTATCATTTGTTTTCTTCTTATCTCTCATCTTTCATGTGAAGCTAAGAAATTTTGGCTATTACTTATAAGTTATCTATCAAAAAGACACACTTCACCATTGTAATACACTGCTACATTCTTTTAAAAGTAATTGTTGTGCTTTTCAGTATCAAATATATATTTACTGGAAAGAATAACAGGCCAATGTAAATTTTCAGTATGTCACGGCCAGGGGAACAGAGTGTTAGACATACAAAACATCACAAATATCTGAAGTGTGTGTGCTTTTGAAAATTCATTATATCTCAAGCACTGTGCTCTGAATTAGCTAACGGTTGGATAGCCGTTTCTGACATTATATTTTTTGAGGTCGGAGTTTTCAAATGTGAATGTTGTCACCCAGGAGGAAAAAAGAGACCCTCTGCACCACTTTTATAAGAAAGTATCCTGAAATTTTCATCATGTTCTTCAGAGGAACAATTTGTCTTGATAATCAGCTATATTTTCTGAGCAGTCTGCTTGTAATTCATTTAAAATTGTTCAAGTTTGGAATCAATTCAAAGGTAAAGAAAGAACAATGTCTAGGCTGAGCACTGAGTAAACTGAAGCTGAATTTGTGTTTTTAAAGAAAATGTATTTTTTACTTAGTTTGTATAAGATAAATACTAAAAACACATGTGCTGTCCAGTCTGTGCCCCAGTTTGGATTCCAGACTCACTTTGTGGCCTCCACTAAGTTCTTGTCCCATGGCACCCACCGTCCGCTCCTTGCCCAGAATCCGAGAGTGTGGAGACACCGGTGCTGGGGCTTGTTCCCTCTTGTCACTCTCTTAGCGTGCCTGTGCCTGTTTCAGGGGCTTCCAAAGAACGCTCCCAGGACCTGCCCCAAAAGCCATAGCCTGCAATATACAATTTCTCTAGGCAGCTAGGCAACCAACATTTGTCCACAGGCAGATCTGCACTGCCATTCTGAAATTGGCAATACGAACAATCTGGGACTATGGCTACTTCCCTCTCATTTAGAAAATTCTATTGCATTATATTATGATAGTCCAACACATGTTGGTGGATATCTTGATAGAAAAATTCAACAATTGCTACTTAATTCTTGGTCCATGCCAGCAGTTAGAGTGAGTGAGGGCAGTGATTCTGGATAATTGTTTCCCATTTGGATATAGTCCAAGGTCAGAGAGGACCTTAAGGAAATGAAAAGTAATTCATTCTTTTTTTAAAAAAATTTTTATTGGTACAGTACATATATGCATCATGATTGCACTCCATAATGGGGATTTGTACAGTATAAGACACAACTTAATTCTCATTTTTTCCCATAGCCCTACCCACCCTACCGCCCCCCCATATACATAAAATTTATTTCTTTTCTTTTTTGTTATAATCTCATTATTTTTCCCCCTTCACCCTATTTTACTTTTAGCATTTTCTATTTCACAATATATAACATACAATTCTAGGATTCATTTACATCTTTATTTTCTCATACCAGAGAAAAGATGTGATATGTATCTATAAATTCATTCTTACCATAGAAACTTATACTATGGAAGAGGTTAAATTTTGCTCAGCTGTGTGGAAATAATGATGTTAAAGCCCTCTGTGGCCTGGCTGAGTTTACTCTGGGTTTGTAGGATGTGCTCATCCTCCGGGAGGCTTGTGAATCCTGGGAGACCCCTCTGGAGCATTTGGCTAAAACAGCACTTTCAGTGCACTCTGACATTTACTGCTCTGTTCGCTCTGAGTGAAGAATTCTCTTACTGTTGACATTGTCTCCAGGCTTAGCTGTCCCCATGCAGTAGGGCACATAGGGAGCTTGAAATTCATGATCAAAGCCATGGTAGGGTTTGAAAGAACTGGCAGGAGTAGAAGAATTACTGCGATCATTGTCTGCTGAGGTTTCCAATGTACTTCTCATATGGACCTACAGATGTCCTCGCTGTTTCCCTGAAGCACCACTATCTCACACACGTGTACATGCATTCTGAACTTGTCAGTGTAAAATTCTTTAAGTTCACATTTTTTACCTTCCACATTTCCCACGTTTGGTTCACTGTGTGTGGTCATCAGAGTAAAGAGTGCAATTACAGATATTATTGCACTTAGATCTGGCAGTCAGTCCTTTAGTTTGAGAGGGTAGAACAGAAGCTCAGAATGCTGAAGTGCTAAGGAACACAGAGTAATGAATGTATCAAAAGGCTTTCTTTTCTTCTAATATAACTGACCCAAAGAGATGTTGCAAAGCAAACCAAGTCACGAGTTTCAGCCAAGCACCTGCTGGAGTAAGCTGGTGATGTAATCAAGTTTAGTGTATCTCCAGGTCTTGCGAATCTAAAGTGGACTCTGTTGAAAGCTGTGGAGGAGACTGTGCCTGACAACTGGAGAACCTGCCATGTACCACGGTCAGGTACGTGAGAGAAGTACATATGGCCACCATCCATAATAAAACAGGACCCTTCAGTGGGCAGCAGAGGGAGAGTTTCTGAAGGGAGCTACTTCGCTAGGCTTGAAAACTGACTTTATTTTCTTTTTTCTGTAGTGTTTACTACACATTTTCATTGTCACCATCTTGATGATGGCATAGAAATATGGTCCTGCTCTATTTGAACTTTCTTGTCTTAGAGAGTATTCTATTAACAGGTCAAAGTTGTGATATTTATATGAAGTTCTTTACATAAGAATCTGGGCAATAACAGAAGGGAGGAAACAGGACAGTAAATGCAAGCTTGGTTTACCAGTAGTGACTGCCTTCTATGGTATGAGCTTGTGGCTAGTCCCCTGATTTTCAGAAGTAAAAGGATGTCTAGAAAAAACAAACAAACAAACAAAAAAACCTCTTCTCCCAATATAACCAGTGACAGTTTAGCGGTGACTGTGTTACTGGTTTAGATCGGAAATGTCCCCAAAGTCACACATGTGCATGTGAGGCTGGCTGCAGGGGCGGGTCACCGAGGGTGGGTTGTGTTCTTGTCTTCTTTCATCCTCCACTCTCTCTGGCTTCTGGGGCTCACAAGGAAAGCAGCTCTTCTTCCCACGCTTTCCGTCGTGCTTCTTTCTTAGCCAAGTGCGAACTAAACCATGAGCCAAAGTCAGCGTGTGCTTCTTTAAGTTGAGGGCGTCAAGTATTGTGTCTCAGTGACAGGAAGTAGCTGAAACATTATGCCTGTGTCCAGCGTGAGGAAGCCACATAGCATCCGTGGTTCAGACGCACTAATGTGCGAGTCGTTCAGTGGCAGAGACTGTGGTATCTTCCTTTGATTTGTACTTCTCCTGATTATGAGTAAGGTAGAAGCTGTTTTGACTGTGCTATTTATATGTCTCCAAGATTATTTCAGTGTCTAAGAGGAAGGACTTCTGTAGCCTGTCAGGCAGAAAGTGTGTGGTTTTCTAGAACATCTCAAAGTGAAGAAAGAAGACATCTTTGGATAAAGGGACCCAGAGTACCTCTGCACAGGGTTGTAAACTTGCTTAAGAGTTCATAGGACACTACAGATATGAACCATTCAGAAGATAGAAACATTAATGTGGCATGTTTGGTGTTTTCTAAGTCTTAACCCAACACAATTTATCTCTGCTCCTCAGTGAGTCTGGGGAAAATTTTTGTTTTCAAAGTTACTTTCTAGGGCCAGAGATATAGCTCAATGATAGGATACTTGCCTGGCATGTTCAAGGCCCTGGGTCCAATCCACAGGAGAGCAATAGAATTTCATTTTGGCAATATATAGGTTGTTCTAATATGTGCATTTCCAAGGTAGAAATAGAGGAATGCTGCTTGGCAAACTGTGGCAAAAATATTGCCAAGAGATGTGATGTTGAGATTTTTGTATTTTGATGCTCCAGTGGGGTACCATTTAATAGAAGTTAAATAATGTGTAAATGAATGCATGTACATAGATTAGTCAACAAGTTTAGTGAAGAAACTAATACTGAAATCGCACGAGAAAAGTCTGAAAGTGTTAGGAGTGTGCAAATGAGATCGATGAAGACCAGAGCTCTTGATACTGTGTAAGAAATTCCCAGTGAGCCCAGAGGGTGTGCTCTCTATCCTCACCTTCATGGTGAGATTCACACAATGATAGACTGCTTTCTTTTGTGCTCAGCTGCTATCTGAGGTCTTACATAGTTAGAACTAAGCATATAGGCTTTCTTTTAACACTACTCAATTCATTAATTGATTGATAAAGACAATTGTTCAATAAAAAATTTATTGAGAAGAAGTGGTTGTAGCGTGTTAGCAATAGGTCAGCTCAGTGTCATATATAATCAGCTTGGCTCATTCTCTGACAAAATCCAGAATGCTTGCTAAGTAACCCTCTGAGAGAACTTCCTTTGTAGTCCTATTCACGTCTTTTGTCATCACACATACATACATACATTATTTAGTTGGCTAGCAGTATGGGAATTGAACTTGAGCCCTTGTTCTTGCAACACAGGCATGGTACCCCTTGAGCTAAAGTCCCAGCCCTATATATACTTTTATTAAAGTGTATTATGTATAGCATTCTAATTATGTAAGTAAAGGTTAATTTTTTTTCTTTAATTTTCTAGTTCTGGTTCTTGGCACATATTAAGTACTTAATAAGTATTTGTTATTGAAGGAATAAAGCCACATGTCCCTAGGTGCTAGGGTTACTTACAGGGTAGCTATAATGCTGTACAAGGGAAATGTAAATACTTCCATTTCTCCATGCATTTTGTAATCAGTTATTCCAGTTCAGTACTGCCCACATCGAAGACAAAGGACTAGAGTGAGGGAGCAAACAAAATTCTGCTTGCTTTGCCACCAAAATTAAGTCTGATCTAGACTTTTTGATTCCCCAACAAATTAAGTACAAGATGGTTTCCCTACCATTTCTTATGTAACTTAATTTTCTTAGCAACATGTCATTTAGCTCACTATTGAGATGTTGAACTAAATTATTTGTTTCATTGAATTGTTTCAATATGCCTTTTGAACTTTAGTGACACAGACAGGGAATAACCATTGTTGATCTGTTTACATCTTCTTTACAGATACATTTATCTCAATGACTACCAGTTATTTATATTTGATTAAATGCTTCTCTTATTCGTTAAGATAGTTGCTTTCTGTGAGAAACATTTTAAAAATTACCTGAAAGATACAGCATTCTCAGGCCAGGACTTTCATACTGATTTCAAGGTTTGGTATTTGCGTTATCCAAAATAATCTGACTAGTAAATGAGTGCTAATCTAGTTCTCTAATCTCTAACTCAGTCCTTATACCAGAGATATTATTATATAAGAGATGTATGGATTCAGTTGTACCTTTTATTTCCAATTAATTCAAGTATTCATGTTATTATATGAAATAATATTTACTCCATTTAAAAAATTTTATAGATGTCTAAAATATTTATTAAGGTGAGACTGGAAGTAATTTAGTTATAACAATGCTACTGACTTTAAAATCTTTTGGATAGGACAAAATGTATAATGATTAATCATCAAAAATATTTTTTTATAAATTGCTGACAACTGTTAGGATTTTTGATCAAGCTCATTGAAAGTAAAGAATTACAAACCTCTTTTTCTATATTTTAAATTATCTTTATTGGTACATTATGAATACACATGATAATTGCATTCAACATTAAGAGTTTATACCAGAATATGACATGACTTGATTCTCATTTTTCCCTTCCCCCGCCCTGTATCTCCTGCCCCTATATACACAATGTTTGTTTTATTTTTTCTTTATTATTACCACATTCATTTTCTCCTCGTTATTTACCCTTACACTCTTTCCTTTAAATATTTTCTACTTCGCAATATCAACTATACATACTACAACTCATTTACAACTTCATTTTCTCATACCAAAGAAAAATTATGATATTTACACATCTGTGACCTGTTTATTTCACTTATGATGATGTCCTGAAGGTACATCCATTTGAGTATGAATGACTCAATCTTATCGTTTCTAATGGCAGAGTAATGTTCTGTTCCATAAAAGAATGACATCTTTGTCCAGTCTCCAGTTGATGGACATTTGTGTTGTTTCCAAGACTTAGCAATCACACACTGAGCTGCTATAAATATGGGTGCACATATGTCGCTGTGAAATGACTCTTTCAATTCCTTTGTGTATATGTCTAGCAGAGAGATGACCATGTCAAATAGGACCTCCAGTCCTAGCTTTTTAAGGAATATCTACACTGATCTCCACAGAGGCTGTACGAGTCTACATTCCCACCAGCAGTGGAGAAGGGTTCCCTTTTCTCTGCAGCCTCACCAACATTTGTTGCTGGCTAATTCTGACATGGCAGCCATTCTTTGTGGAGTCAGATGAAATCTCAGTGTTGTTTTCATCTGCATCTCTCGAATGACTAATGATGTTGAGCATTTCTTCATATACTACTTAGCTGCTCTTACTTCTTCCTTTGAAAAGTATTCATTTCAGATGCTCGTTTTTGAATTGGGTCACAGTTCCATGATGCCTACCAGAATGAAGCCACTAGGCAAGACAAGAAATTAAAATAATTTCAGGAGGAGATTTCTCAGGTGTTCTTTGTTAGGAATTATCTTATTTCCTGATCGATTTTGAAGGATATTTTTTGCAGGATACATCAGTATAGTTTGGAAAATGTTTTCTTTTACAGCTTGAAATGCTTCACTACAGGCTAACCTTGATTTGAGGGTTTGTGTTGAAAAGTTTTCTGTATTCCTGATGTTTTCCTTGTATGTGATTTGTTTCTTTGCTCTAAATCCTTTCAATATTTCTTTATTGAAATATTTATTTTTAATATTCTGTTGAGATTCTGATATTGTGACTATTATACGTCTAGGTATGGATTTTTTTGATGACAGTTAGCTGGATTCCTATGTGCCTCACTTATCTGTGTGTCAAATTCTTTTGCTTGGGAAGATTTCTCCCATTACATCTGTGAACAGATTTTTATTTTTTAATCCTATTTGGACTTCTCCTTCTTCTTTGTTGACTCCAATTAATCTTAAGTTGTTGTTCTTTGATTCATCTAGCAGCTCCTGTATTGATTCCTCATGGCCTCTTACTATTTTTAAGAAATCTTTTCTTTCCTGCTCACTAATTGCAATCCTGTCTTATATATCTGAAAAATCTGTCTTTGGGTTCACTAACTCTACTATGCAAGGTTTCAGTGAAGTTTTTAATGTCTTGAATGTCCATTTTAATCTGTTTTTGGGGTTCCATTTACTCTCAATGCTGGGATTCTGTCATGTTCCTGAGGTCCTCTATTTTTTAAGCTGCGTCCTTCACCCTGATTGTCATTTGTGATATTATCTGAGAGATTATCTCTGATTTCACTCTTCCAGATCCTCTTTCATTGTCAGTTGTGGGAATCCAGGTGGTGGTGTTTCATGGTGATATGCTTTTTGGTCCCTAGTTTTCCCTTTGGAAACGGGGAATTCTCAGTTTTGTTTTTTTTTTGTGCTATTGTTCATGGTTTTGGTTTAATTTTTGGGTTAATGTCTGTAAAATGCTTGTTCAAAGTATCTTTCTTGCTAATATTTAGAGCTCTTAAGAAATGATTTCTTCCTGTGTCATCTTTCTGATTTTGTTGGCCCTTACACTTCTCATATATTCCACTTCTCATATATTCCAGCATAACCCCAGAACTTATTGTGTAGATGCAGATTCCAGGCCTGGTCCCTTAAGAAGTCAGTGCACAGTCACTGTGTAGGTGGACCAGAGCTGCTCAGCACAGGCTTTGCCCAAATTCCAATCCCCAGAGATGTTTCTTTTAATGATAAAATGTTGACATGGTGTAGTAAAATTTTCAGTCATTTGTAGAAAAATGTTTACAAAGAAAAAAGTGAAAAAAATGATCTTAAAATATAAATATTTACTGTATGGAAAAAATCAAATATTCATTTTTAAGAGAGAAATATATATTGATTTAATCTTCATCTTTTCCTTTCTCATGTTTCCTTACATTTAGAGTGTTTGGAAAATAAATTCAAGAAAAGAAAAAATTGAATTCAATTTTGCAAGGCTGAAGTGTACAGGCTTTCAAAAACTCTGCTGTCAAAACCTATCTATAGAAAACCTAACACAGAATTTCATTTTTATGCACTTTATAATTTAATCCTCAAACATCACTGTAGTAAAATACAAGTTTGTGTTTGAGGACACTTCCTTTTGGAGCCTCTTCTTACTTCTTTTATCTTTTATCTTATTCTGTCTTCGAAAAAGTAAAGTTCACACAGCAGAATCTGGTAGGAGTCTCCAATCCTCCATATCGTGTCCTCCATTTTATCTTTTGAGAAGTTCCCCCAGGCGCTAGAGCTCTGTCACTGAAAATGCCATGGAAAAAAAAGAACCTGTAGTTCTGGAAACTAGATAATTTAACATGAAACACAGATTTTCACTCACAGATACTTTTATACAAAGTAAGTTTAATCCATATAATATGTCATACAAGATTATGTACATACTATATATGTAAGTTATTTCATCACATAATAAAATCAACCCAAGTATATATGCCCTCAAATATTTGAAGAATATTACTTACACCATATGTTTTACCTATATGCTTATTATTTTTCCATCTTCATTTTGTATTTAAGTTCTTTGATTTTTAAAAATAGTTTTCTTATATGTATGATATATATTTTTTTAAAGTGCATTTTTGAGTTTTACTTGTGCTTGGATTTCATACAAATTATATGTTACATTTAACATTGAGGGAAATGCTTTTTTCAAATCAAAACTACATTTTTAAAATTTTTCTTTTTTGAGACAGAGTCTCGCTTTGTAGTTCAGGCTGGCCCTGAGCTCACTATATAGCCCAGGCCAGCCTAAATCTCAGCAATTCTCCTGTCTCTGCCTCCTGAGTGCTGAGATTACAGGTGTGAACCACCATTCCTGGCACTGATATGTGATACTGATGATCAAACTCCACATCTTGTGCTTGCCAGGCAGACACTGCAGTTAAATCCCTGGCCCTCATTTCTAAGATTTTTTAATGTTGCATGTAGCCCAAGTTAATTTCTATTCATGCTGTATAATATGCCATTTTAAAAATATACTTCAATTCATCCATTTAAGTTTTTTAATGAATAAAAGAACTATGTACTTTCCTATACTAGTACATACATACAAAAGTACAAAGTACGAAGGTATGTACTTAGGAGAATGCAATAAAGCATTTGTCAGTGTTGAGGTTTAAAAGATAACACATCTTGTCTTTGAAATTGGTTGTACTCATTTGAAGTAAAACCTTGATTTGTGACTATAATATATTCTAGAAACATGCTTGTAATCTAAAACACTTGTATATCGAAGCAAATTTACCCATAGAAATAATGGGAACTCAGATGGTTTGTTTTACAACCCAAATATTCATATAAATGATTATAATACTGTAATATAAAACAAAACCATAAAGAAAATACAAAATATAAAGACAAATAAATTACCCTGTACTTACCTTTAAAAACCTTCATGGCTGGTGTGAGGGAGAGAAGAGAACAGAGGGTTAAGGATAGGACAGATCTCACTAACACTAATGGAATCACTGCTATCTATTGGCTCATTAGAATTTTTTTCTTGAGTAACTTTAACCAGGACCTATCCAATCATACTTTCTTTGGCCTCCTTTTGAGAATTTTGTGGAAATGCGGCATTGTCTTGTCATTAAATAGATTCATCATTCCCACTGCTGCAATTGTATTTGGGTGGTACTTTTATACACAATTTTACACTGCTGCCCATGACTTTTCTTCTCATCCTCTGCAGATACAATCTCCTCTATAACCTATTGCTGTTGGAAGACAATCACCCATAATATCACAAGACATTGCTTGTTTATCAAGTTAAAATTTATGAGCAATGTTTGCTTGTCTTGTGGAACACTCATGGAACAAGTTACTGGCAATCCAAAGTTTTATCCACAGCATCACTATATAAGTCCCTTTTGTCTAATTTGTGTTAATATTGCTAACTTCCCTAAATTTTGTCAAACTCACAGATGTGTAAGTTACTTTTCCTTAATTTTTCAGCCTCCTACTTACTAATAAAGTTGAGGATCATTTTGCAATTTTATGACCAAATAGATTTTGCTGTTCAGTGAAATTCTTATGTTGGCTATTTTTACATTATTTTAAAAGAGATTTTATGTATTTATGTATTTACATATTCCAGACAGTAGCCCTTTATAAAAATGCATTGCTAATATTTTTCACAACTGTTAACTTGTCTTTGTATTTTTTCAAGGTTTCTTTTGATGAACAGAAGTTCTGAACTTTATTGCAGTGGGATTTATCAATACTACAATTGCACTTTCAGGTTTTTACTTGAGGTATTGTTCCCTAAAACTTTATCATGATGATATTTCCTGTATTTTCTTCCAAAACCTTTAACTGTTCTCCCTCCAGAACTTTTCACAAAGAGTTCTGAGCAGGGGGCCAGTGTAGCCCGTAGTGTAGTGTAGCAGGAAACAGCTGAAGCCTTTAGTATTCTAGGGAAGAAGGCTAGGTAAGATCCCATGATCCTTTTCTATGTGTTCTCTTTAGAGTGATGAACTTTGGAAAAGGGGAACGTTTTTCTGTTTTATCTTCTGCCAAGCAAAGCTTGGTTTCTAAATTGGATATGTCATGCTTAAAATGAATGAATCAAGGATTCTTCTTTTCCACAGAAAATAAAATTCACAAGGACACAGAGTTATCTATTGGTAGGAAGGGTCTCTCCCACCCTAGGACAGTTTTTGCTCATCAAGACAATTCTGCTTGTCTCCTACACAGTGATAAGTAGGGGAGGGCTGTGCAAAACAAACAGAATCAAGCCTATCCTTTCAGGACAGGTCAGCACCAGGGTTGATTCAGACATTGAGAAGCATCTTGTCTTAAGGGCAGGGAGAGCAGATCCTGGAGCTGATTCTCAGATTGTAGGGCACACACTTCTTTTCTGCTCCCCTGCCCTCAGGACACAGGAATCAGCCATTTCAGCCTTTCCTGGCTGAGTGTTGGTACTGCCCTTGGCAGCCAGCTTTATCTGGGCACAAGACCTATCAGACTTATTGTTTCCCGGAGGCCAGAGGTCATGTGGAGAGGCTGAACCATTACAGGAAAGATTATTTAGCTCAGGCCATGGATAGAGGCATCAAGGGCTGGAGCATACCTTGTTTCCAGTTTTGGATACTTACCAGGAAAAAAATAGCTAAAGTTTATGATTTCACGTGAAGGGTCTTAAGAAAGTTTATTATTTGTTTTATTTTTTGAAACAGGGTCTCTATGTACATGTTAGATCAGTCTTGAACTTGTAGACCAAAGTGGCCTCAAACTCTCTGTAGTCCTCCTGCTTCAGCCTCCTAAATGTTGGTATTGTAAGTATATGCTACCATATCTGGCTAAGAAATTTTAAACTGTTGAAATAAAAGTATCTCTTTAGTCCACACTAAAATTGCAATAGAAATTAATAACAAAAACTCAAGAAATCTTCATGTTTTTAAAATTAAGTAACATACTTTCAAGTATTCTGTTCAGCATAAAATAAATTACAAGGAAATGAGAAAACATTTTAACTGAAAGACAGAATAACAATAATATACATACTGTCT
>PVIR01014444.1:0-40222 GCA_004026965.1 Petromus typicus | reverse complement strand
ATCCCCGGTAACCACATAACAATACTGGGTGTGGAGACTCACCCCAGCGGCAACCAGTACCACATACCAGTGCCGGGCGTGGTGGCTCACGCCTGTCATCCCAGCACTCGGGAGGCAGAGGCAGGAGGATTGCTGTGATGTGAGTTGGAGGCTGAGCTCAGGGCCAGCCTGAACCACAAAGTGAGACCCTGTCTCAAAAAACCTTAAAAAAAAAAAAAAACTCACTAGAAAAGCAATAAGAAGATAATACTATTCACAGTAGCATCAAAGGAAACTGGACAGCTAGACATTAACCTAATGAAGGAAGTCAAAGGAACCTACAATAAAAATTATATAAATGTGAAAAAGAAAATTGAAGGAGACATCAGAAAATGGGTTGCTGTCCTCTATTCCTGAATAGCAAGACCCAACATAATCAAAATGGCTTATACTTCTAAAATTGATATACAGATTTGATGTAATTCCAATGAAAATATCAACATCATTTTTCACAGAGGTAGAGAAAACAATCCTAAAAAAGTCTAATAATAATAAATGATGGTGAGGATATGGGGAAAAAGAAATTCTTTTACATTGGGGGTGGGAATGTAAACTAGTGCAGCCATTATGGGAATCAGTGTGGAGATTATTCAATAAACTAAAAGCAGAAATTCCATTTGACCCAGCTATTCCTCTTCTAGGTATCTTTACAAAACAGTTAAAATCATCATATATGAGGGATATAAGCATATCCACATCTATAGCAGCACAATTTACAATTTAATATGAAAAAACAGTGTTTATGTCCATCAACAATTGAATGGAAAAGAAAATGTGATATTTATATATAATGAGATGTATGCTACCATAAAAAAGATTAACAAGGCATTTGTAAACAAATGTGTGTAACTTGAGGACATAATGTTAGGTAAAATACGTGCTAGGTACTTTTTAAATTTTTTATTGTGTGGGGGTTGTAGGGTGGGTAGGAGAAAGGGAAAAAATGAAAATCAAGTCATGTCATATACTGGTACAAACTGTCAACATTGAGTATGATCATGATATGTATAAAAATGTGTTAGGTACTTTCCTCTCATTGCCGAGACAAGATATCTGACTCCCAAAGTTGGAGGGGAAAGGGTTTATTTGACTTACATTTTACAGAGATTTCAGTCTATAGTCAACTGGTTCCAAGTCAGGGATGACCAACAGGCCTCAGAGAGGAGAAATAACATGGTATGCAGCAGGTAGCTAAGGCATCAAGAGAGAGTTGAACAGTATCTCTGCCCCATTTCTCTTATCAGACTCCTAAGATTAAGCAGTGACAAACTCATCATTTGTGTAGTAGTTGAGTACTCAGATGCCCTTAACCCCCTGCATCACACTTTCCAGATGCAACTACCTCTGAAAAAAGAATGCCCCATCTCATCTGCATGAGGCTTTGGAGGGCAATATCTAAACACAACCCATAACAATAAGACAGCCTAGCTCAAATATCATGTGGTTTCTCTTATATAAGAAACAAAACAGGGCCGTGGATTTAGCTCAGTGGTTCCAGTGCCTGTCTCGCAAGTGCAAGGACCCAGGTTCAATTCCTGGTTAACCACATACAGTACTGGGTGTGGAAACTCATGCCCAGCAGCAACCAGTACCACATACTACAGTGCCGGGCGTGGTGGCTCACGCCTGTAATCCCAGCACTCAGGAGGCAGAGGCAGGAGGATTGCTGTGATGTGAATTGGAGGTTGAGCTCAGGGGCAGCCTGAACTACAAAGTGAGGCCCTGTCTCAAAACAACAACAACAACAACAACAAAACAAAACATACAATTAAATATAAATGTAAAGAGTAAAATGGAAGCGATAAATAGGAAATAGGGAAAAGTTCAAATATTTCCCCAAATTGCATATTTCATTGTTTAAAAATGATATGAACATGTATTCTAATTTGTTTTGTTACAGCAAAGCGCAACAGCTCAGCTTTACAGCCAAGTGTTAGAGCTGTTCGAAGCTCTCCAGAGACAAAGAAATGAAGCGACACCCAGAGAGATGGAGGGAACCTTTTATCACACTTGTAGGAACAGACGGGTTCACAATTGAAGTCTGAGCCCCAAACTGAAATAGATGAAACCTTATAAAGAGATTTGTAGGGTAGGGGTTTGGATTCACGTTTACAGAAGCAAAAGGGTGGGAACATTTAACACAACATCCTGAAACATCTGGTAGAAACATCTTGCAGCTTGAATAGTTACATTTGTAGTTGAGACGCTTGAGGGGTTGGTTACAGTGCCTGAACTGTTATATTTACAGCCAAGTAGCTCTAACAAAAGCCCTTTTGATTTCTGGCAAAAACATGGTCAGGGAGGGTGGGGTGGGAGCAGAGGCCCGCCATGCTCTGCATTATTTCCTGATCAGTTTCACTGGTACTAGCAATCTATTTTAGATTGCTGAAAAGAAAGCTTCATGTTACGATCTGTTTGTTTCTTTCTTGAAAGTACCTTTCGGCTCATGTTCTGTGCTCTTGTAATAACTTTAAATAGGATGATGTACAGTTATTAACTGTTGTTATTCTCTTATTTTGTTATCAATTTTTTGTCTTTCATAAAATGGAGAAAGTTACATGATTATAATTGAATAAACATGTGATATACACATATCTGTTATATATCACTTATATTACTACACATACACACACAGACACACACACATACAAATTTTCAGGAGACTTCAGGAGTCATCAGTATAAACTTTTTAGGGAGAAATTCATCCCATTGCAGTTGGTCTCAATTAACTACCCATAGTGTGGAAGAAACTTACAATTTTTACAAGTAGATACTCCAGGTAATTTCTACACTTTTATCCAACAGGTAAATCAGCCTCTTGAAAATTTTCAACCTGAATCTTTTAGAACAATGAAGAACAAGATCATCTATTTTACTCAGTAAATGTAAGAGTTGAAAGGGGTCAGTAGTGAGCCTTCTCTGTCAGCAGTTAAGAAAGGTGAGTATATTTCTTTTTCTACAGGATTACCTTCAAAGTTAGTAAACAGTAATTTTCTTCATAGAGCTTGAGGGTCTAAAATGCTCAAATGAACAGTTAGAATTCTAATCTCAAATTTGAGAAAAAGGTGTGACACAAATCAATGGATCTAGTCGCCATTGATATTTTGTTTTAGAGTTTTTCTCCTGGAAAAGAGGAAATGATTGCTAAAGAAAGTGTATAATGAGAAAGTAGGGAGGCAAACTGAAATCCTGAGGTTATTCCTTTTTTCATATCATTATAAATGTATTACTTGCATAATTATGTAACCCAGACATAATGCAGATTCCACATGACCTAATGTGTTCTCCGCTGGGACTGTTATTCTAGACATCTTGATAAATAATGTAAATTTCTTACTGTGAATTTCTGTAAAGGGATTAATGCATAGAATGCTTGTCAAAAGTTCTGGGTAATTAGTCTCTTCCTTTCCAAGCTCTATCTTTCTTTCTGAATTCCGACACCCTTTCTATTTTTTGTCACTGCTGTTGTTTTTCTCCCAAATAGCTTTCCTCTCTTTCCTGTTCTGCAACTGGCTTTAATCTGTAAATGCACACTGAAATTTGTGCTTTACACCACAGTAGGCTACCTATGGATAGCTGCATATCACCTCTCCTCTCTGGCTTCCCACAGACAAAAGCATAAGGCTCCCACCTCCTCCACTTTCCCTTAGACTTCTACTTTTACTTTTTGAAATTAATTTTATCATTTAAAATTCTTACATTGAATTCTTGATAAATCAATTCTCTATGATTGCATATCACTACAGTCCTCAGGTTTTTCTTCACCCCAAAATTTTAAAAATATATGTCCACAGGGCCAGGGATTTAGCTCAATGGTTCCAACACCTGCCTGGCAAGTACAAGGTCCCAAATTTGATCCCTGGTACCAAAAAAAATGTATGCTCCTGTTTATAAATGATAAAACTTTCCATGGAACTGAGCTAATGGTAGAGCCAAGTAGCATGCCAGTAGAGACCTTCCTATGGGTTGCCCAAGATAATTTCCACTGGAATAAGTGTCAGAGCATCTGAAGTGACTATTCACGTGAGCTTCACAAATCAGTGTAGGCACAGTGACTTGCCCAAAGCAAGACAAAATTCAATTTCAGGGTCATTGATTCATTTGAAGCCATTAATTAACAAGTTTTAAATCTATCAGAATTAGTACTAGCATCCCCAAATTTTGGAGGATAATCTGGAAAAATCTTTCCTACAGTTCAGATCAACTTTATGCCTTCATGCTCCCTCAACATAAAGTTTTTTCTTAAAGGAAGTAGATGATCAGTTTTATCCCCTTCATTGTTACTGAACCCATGTTGACTCAAAAAATTGCCATGTTCTTTGCTCAGGCTAAAAAGATTCTCTAGTCAATTAGTCTATCCTACAATTTGGGGCAAGTATAGTTAGAATTAAATTCCTCACTATAGTTCCCAGAAAACTGTTTATTTGCCTCCAGAATTCTGGCATCGGTTTCCTTCCTGAAACAGTCTTGAAAATTACAAACAGCTTTCCTTAACAACATAATATGGGATCCATATTCACACCCACACATGTGTTGCTCTCCCTCCTGCTCCTTCCCTACCAGGGTAGGGAAAAATACATCTCTTTTAGCATAGAAATCTTCAGCTCTTCGCGCTCTTTCATCTGAAGTTGTTCCTTTCCTTTTCCTGTGCATGTCCCAGACGTGTGCCTGAGGACACATCTTCCTATCTACTGAGGCTTTGCTTCCACCATATGGTCAGCCCTGTCTGGTTTTGAAACAGAAAGTAGGAGAGCCAGAAATACGGATTTCTGTGCAGAGCCCTGAGTTCCGATGTTGCCTATGGTAATGTTCTGCTCTCACACTGAGGAGTTTACTGAACAATTTCTGTTGCTGCTCACCTAAAAATTAGAGTCTCTTCAGTCAACCATGGTGACATACACCTGTAACCCCAGACTCAGAGAGGCTAAAGCAGGAGGACTTAAAGTTCAAGGCCAGCATAGGAAATTTAATGAGTCTCAAAGTGGTGGGGTGGGGGGAGGCTACAGAGATGTCATTTGGTGCAAAGTCCATGGGCTCAATCCTCAGCACTATAGTAGAGTAATATAGTAAAATAAATCAGAGTCCTTTCTACTTTCCCCGTTGATTTGACAAGATCGCTGAAAAAAATCAACAGAATAAAACATTGGGTATTTTTTTATGTGTGAGTTTAAAAAGTTGGACCTCAGTGTGCGAGGCCTTGGGCTGTGCCTATTAGTTCTCCACTATTCTGTCTTGTTTTTGATGTTACCCTTCAAAATGTTTCTCGTCTCGGTTTGTTCTCACTGTTATGGCCAGAACTTCCCCAATTACCAGTAGTTCATCCTGAAGTACAGCCCTTGGATTCTCAGCACTGTGATTACTGAACGTTGGGAAAACAATCCGAACTCGTGAGGAAATGGCTGATAATGTGTTCCAGACAATAAATACCAATCTTTGGATCATCACAGAAGTTATATTCCTGAAAACTGTCAGGATTGACAAATGCATGTTTACCAGCATCAAGGCCTTCTGTTAAAGATGAGATCGGAGGGAAGTGGAGTTCCAAACATATATAGATATATTGAAATGTTTAAATATATACTTTTGAAAGATCATCATACTTTTAAAAATTTCTAGAAAACATCTACTTCTAGACCAATTTTAACTGTTTAAAATGTCATCTTCCAAAGTCATCTTTCATAAATTTTGAAGAATTTTTTGTTTATTTCTTTCTGAGACAAGGTCTCACTATGTGGTTTGGGTTGTCCTTGAACTCGGTACACAGCCCAGGCTGGCCTCAATCTTAAAGTCTTTTTCCCACTTCAGTCTTAGTGTTGTGAGTGTAGGTGTGTCCCACCATGATGGTCTAGGAAATATCTTTGTCAACTTCTAAAGTACATTGTTCTTTTAATTTTTTACTGCACTACATTTAGATTTTCTAAACTCAAGGTTACAAAACTGTCTGTTGAATTTTGATCAATGTATAGTTTTTCTTACATACTTCTTGAAAATATTTAAATTTAAATGTCTTTGGACAATGGACTTTATTTTCTAATTGCTACAATTTATAACATTCTCATCACCCACCTCTGCTGATTAATGCTTATCGTCATAAGAGAGAACACTACTCTCAGAAACCCTAGATCCCAGTTCCACAATGACGTTAGAAATAAATGTTGTCCTAGCTCTTGTATATGCAAGCAGTATGATCTGCATCTCATTTCTTCTCGCTAAGCCCTAATATTTTCTGTATAATAATGGGAATTTTCTCACAATATTACAGGACTGATAAAGTCACATAACTATATGAATTCAATTTATAATTGCAAAGTGCATACCATATGATAAAGCAGGAAGTCTTAGCCAGTCCAACACAACTCTCTCACCATACACATTTATGCAGATACCCTGCATTCCTGCCACTGTCTGCCAAACAAACTTTGTGAATTGAAGAAAAGCAGAAGACAAAGGATCATTTACCATAACACCTAATGTCTGATATGGATTCTGTTTATATAGGACTGTCTATAATTTTTCATGCTAAAAATTTCTCTGCACAGTTGCTTAATGGACTTTTTATCTTCCCTTTAATCATATCTAGGACTTCTCACTATTCCCCCATTAAGGTTCACATTTGTCTCTTTGATCATTCTCCTGGACCTTATTTGTATGCAGAGCTGTACATTACATATACTTTCTTTCTGAGCTGGTTGATAGCCATTGAGGCCAAGTGCACCAATAGCACAGTAAAATATAGAAAGCTCATATTATTACAGTTATATAAAATAAACATACTTGTATATTCTAGGGGCATGAAATAGATACAACTAGACAGGCACAGAACAAAAACATAATGGCACATCCATTAGGTGGAGGTACCTTCACTAGAACATTCATATGTTTTTGTTCAGAGCTGCGTCCACAAAGTTCCCCTTCTTGAGTGATTCTAATGTGAGGACATCAGAGTAGAAACAACTATCTCCTATACAAGTGAGTACTTGCAGTACAGCACAGTGAAGATTCTTTTTAATACAGATAGTCTATTTGGAATGACAAGTATTAATAATATACTCCCTTTAAAGACCCCACTGGTAGGATTCACTTTTAAAGAAATATAATCTTAATGTGCAAAGAAAGGTTTAAGGTGACATTACAAGTTCTAGTGCCCAAATGATCAACAAGTGGAACATTTCAAAGGGAAATAAAGCAGAGCCAGTACAATGAAGCATTACATAGCCCACATTAGGGATTCACTCTGCCTTAAAAATAGAAGACAAAATACATTTGCTTTTAGGTGAAAAAGTAAGCTACAGACTAAAATATAGGAAAGATGCAAGCTTGTAACAAATTCTCATCCTATAATACAAACTGTAGACTGCTATTAAGGGGTTCTTAACGTCATAGTAAAAATTCTAAATCCACAAAAACAAAGCTCTTTGCTGATTACTCTTAGGAGTGAGATGAGATGAGATGGGAAAAGGGTCATTTCTATTTTTCATTTTGTATTAGTCTTCAATACTTCAATGCTTAGGAACAGAATATACTATCTTTCTAAATTTTTAAAAGACAGGAAAAATGTTTGCCTGTCACACCCTCTCCTTTCACACACATGCCTTCTATTCCAAATGTTAATCTGGCTGATACAAAAAAGAAGATGATGGAAGCTTTATTGGCTGAATTTCTTTGCAGATCAAAACCATTTTGCATCATTTCCATTCAGCATTCCACTAAAATTCACCAGAGCCAAGTCCTGCGCGTGGGAAAGTGTGTCTTTGTATGTGTATAGATCCAGTTGTAGTTACAAGAACCCCTCCTTTTGGTAACAGTGCAACACCCACACACATCCTCAGGAAGGTCAAAAGGGAACAGCAAAAGTTAAAAAACCCAATAAGAACATGGTTTTAGCAATATGAACATCATTCTCACTTCCAAAATTCGTTCCCTCATAGGAAAAATGACATCATGCACATATCCATGAGTTTCTGGTGGATTTAATAAAATGAGTGGTGATACTACTTATAGAGAAAATGAGAAATCTGCAGCATATTTTTAAAATCAGAAATGAGGTCCTGCACTGGGAATAACTTTTGTTTTTATAGCATAGATGTAAAAGTCATCATGCTTCAGTGTATGTCTTTTCCACAATTCATACAAGGGCTTTGTGTCCATCTTGAAATTTTAGAACCCTAGGAAAAGCATTTCCACATTCATGGAAAACCAGTACCTCCTTAGATGATTATCAACATTCCATTCACAGAAGAGAAAGTAGGTGATTTCCTGTCATTTCATATTTGAAATTTCAACTTGAATATTCAGTAAACTTAAGTAGTAAAGCCTAACAATGAGCACACTTTAAGTATTTTGAGTGAAAGAAACACGTTTGGGGGACTCATGACAATACACAGGAAATGGCACAATACTTCTTGTTACCTGCTTTTGATCTATCTTTCTTGGAAGGAATGAATGAATCCCTAAAATATGACAAAGTTTTATGAAATACATAGTTGAGCTTTGGAATCCTTAATAACTGCGATTGTAACAGGAGCTTTTCCATCAAACCTACGCAATCTGTGGCATGTTACTAAAGCTTTCTGAGTCATCATATTATCACCTGCGAAAACATGAATCAAAATCCCTGCCTCTCTGCTAGGTCTGTGATGAGGACAAATTAAAATGTACACAATACAGCATTTTAAAAGTTAAGGGATAGTGTATGCTAAGGAAATAACGCATGACAGGGAAGGCCTTTGTCTGTTGCCAACCCTCCCCTACCCATGTCTTTGCCATAGGATGTTCTGTCCGAGCAATATAGCTATTTGTGTTGTACAATAATCAACCTAAGGTTTCAAGAATGTTCTGTTAACTCTGTTCATCCACTGCAGTGAGCATGCTCACCTGGTCATAGGTGGGCCCACATCCCCACCCTGAAGATCTCTATATAAGGCTGTTTCCATTGCTGTTTGGGGCTCAGACTTCAGAGCACAAGGGCTTCTGAGTCCACCAGCATAATAAAAGAACTCCTCCCTCTCTCTGAGTGTCCCTTGACTTCTTCACTAGCAAAGGCTTTCATATAGCTGTAACCTGGCTGTAATACAGAGAGGACTCACCCTGCTGGAACACATATACACATGGAATAGTGTAAAAAGAAATGATACCAAATAAAACAAAATTAGCTTGTGTAATTTCCACTAGGTTGTATCTTCATTTTGTGAAAGGAGATGATTTGTTAATAATAATTAACTAAGCTTATCTAAATATGGGGTGGGGGGGAATTGTAGGGTGGGTAGGGGAATGGGAAAAAATGAGAATCAAATCATATCATATACTGGTACAAACTGTCAACACTGAGTGTGATCATGATACGCACATAAAATGTACCTATTTCACCATTAAAATAATAATTAGTCAACAATTAGTGCCCCCCCCACCAGTCACCATGTGAGCTACTGGGAAAGATGCTTGTTCCATTCTTCCTAGTTGCAGGCATATTGTGGGCTTCAATAAAAGAATACCCAATAGACAAATGAGCAAAATAAAGGACAGATCATATGAAACAAGAGGGTAGACTTTCTGGAGAAGAGAAAGAGAGTCATAGAGGGTAAAAAGGAGTGAAGGAATTTTAAATGGTCAAGATAAGTTATGTGCATGTACTAATCTCCCAAACTGAACATAATTATTGCAGCAAACATTTTTATTTTGTATAATAAAATAAAGGAAGAAGTATCAAATAGTCTGGAAACTAGGAAGTGCTGCTATGCTTTCACATAGGAATGTTGTAAATAGTTTTTCAACAGTAAAAATTAAATTTAGCCATTAGTTACTTTATCAAAAGCAACAAAACAAATTCTACCATCTGGAAGCTTAATATTTAATATGGCTGCTGCCTATAGTAATAGAATTATGATTGTTATTTTTCAGTAAGTGATATAAATATCACAGGGAAATTGACAACCCAGCCTTCTAAGACACATTAGAGAACCTTTGGTTTAGGAAGGGTTCTGGTAAGAGCTTGAATTGGGTAGTCTAACGCTACTGCAGAGGTGCTTAGCAGCCCACCAGTTCTTAGTGCAGTCAGCAATGTTCATTCAGCACTCATGTGCCAGATGCTGTAATGTGCTCTGTCATGTAACATATTCTCCAAGAAAACACATACATGTGGTATGGAATTTAAACCATCATACATTAACTGGCTCTCTGGGTGGAGGTAGACAGGGGAATAACTCAGATTTGTAAGATTTGCCAGTTTTGATGACAAATCTGAAAAAATCCTTTACTCTTGAGTTTCATAAACCAAAATGAGCCAGCTGTCCTCTTTAGTCTAAAAATGGCAACATTTGTTAGATTCTGTTGAAGAATCAGAGAATGCCTTTGAGTGTTTTACTGGGATTAGAAAACAGGACCTCTCTACCACTGAATCATACCACCCATCCTTTAAAAAAATGTTTGTTTTTATTTTAAGACAAGGTCTCATTAAATTGCCCTCATGGAACTTATCTGTGATCCTCCTGCCTCAGCCTCCCTCAGTTCTGGGATTATAGGTGTATACATCTCTATCCAATTCACAGAACGCTCTTGATTTTCATCTGAAACTTTTGTCTTGGATCCCTTCTGTGGTGTTCTCAAAAGTCCAAATGGTAATGGCCCTACTGATTCCAGTCTGTCTCCTTACCCTACAACCAGAAGTCCCTAACTAGAGTAAAGATATTGCTAGGATGCTGAAATATCGTCTTATGAAACAAAGTCTTAGGGCTCAAATATAAAACAAAACAAAAATATTCACATGACTCAACCTCATGGCATGATTTCTAAATAAACAAAAAGAAAAGAAAGAAAAAACATCACATGGTTAAGAAATAACTAATATCAGAGCAGGAAAAGGAAAAACAAACATGTCAAAAGAGAGAGGACCCCTGTCTGTTAAGTTCTTCATGTTGTAAACAACTTTTACCATATAAAACACAGAGTTTTTTTTTTTTTCAAAGGAACAAATTCTGTATGAGTTGCAAATGGCCCAAGGTCCTTACATAAGTAAAAAGTTATTTGCTTTCACAAAACATTCCAAACAAAAGTACATGCTTCATTCAACTTTGCTTAACAAAATGCAACTGACAAGTATTTGTGGAGAATCTACAAACTCAAGATAGTACCCTGGAGGGGTGTAATATATATTCCCCAGCCCTGGAAGCTTGCGGTGTGGCTGGAGTGATCTTATATATACTTCCTGAAGGGCAGTTTAAGTGAGCATAATTAGGCATTCCCAGGCTAGTGACTTTCAAGTGACATGGTAGGAAAAGGCTAGTGAATACTAAGCCCTAATCTCCCTCAGGATGTCATCTGAACCATCTGCTGTCTGATCTATCTATAATCTCTCTAAATTTCTTCAATATATTGTCTACTACAGTCATACTTACTGTCTCTCTGTTCACTATGAAATCATGTTCTTCCTTCCCTATAGCTTCACCAGCCCCATTTCTTCTTTCTGAGACACACCATTCCTTCTTCTCTCTGTGTGCTGCACCTGGCTACATTGGACTTATCCACTAGATCTCACTCAAACAGCTTTTTTGGGGGGGAGTTGTTGTTATATTACATGTCATGGTCACTTCCTCTTCTTCACTTGTCTATCTTTACTCTTCTGTAAGTCCTGTGAGAGCTCATTTACACCATACTGAGTGATAATTTACACTGCGTTATTTGACACTAATGACAATCTAATGAGGCAGTCTCTTTATTATTACCATTTTCCAAGAAAGGGCATTATGGGTGAAAGAGGTTAAATAACTAGTCTGTGACATTTCTAGGGTATTGGTCAAGATATTTTTGTTGCAGAAAATAGAATCCATTCCAGCTGGCTCAAGCTGGAAATACTGATTAAGAGATATTTTTCGGTGTACAGAGGCTCCCAACATCTAGACAACTGGTTGGGGTACTACCTAGCTAATGTACCAAGAAGAAAAGCCCATGTATACATAATATTGACTCTATTACCCATGAATCAGCACCCCGATACTAAAATGATTCTACACCTGTCTCAGGAGGTCAGAAACCTCCTTCACAGTGAAGATCTTCTCTTTCTACCCAGAGGTATCACCTCAAAATGCTTATGGCTGCCTCCTTCAGAGTTACTTCCACTGCAAAAGGACTCCATAAAACACAGTCTTTAGTTCTCAGCTTCTGTAGCAGAAATTCTCCACTAGCTGAGTACTGGCATCCACACTGAGTGCACTGCGTCATGGTGACAGAGATTTGCTTGACATGGATCACAGACAAACTAAGATTTAACCCTCAGTTTCAAAGGACAAAAATTAAATTGCTACCTTATCCCATACTGAAAGTTGGTGGGTAAGAGCAAGTTTCCCAGTCTTTTAAGGCCTCCAATTCTTGAAACAAGTGGTTCTTCCAGGTTTATTAGCAGAAGAACACTTATGCTTTAATCTTTTAGATTCCTAATATAATGGTCTTCTTTTACTATCTGGGGATGAACACAAAAGCTCTAAGTAACAAGTAACATAATCAAAGAGATAAAATCATCACCATGAGCACAGGTAGCCAGAAATGATTTCAAAAAGGCAAAGGACACGATGTAGAAAAATTGTGAGAGTGAAAATTAGCAAAGGTAAACTACAGTGGCTAACCTTCATGGGTTAAAGAAACAGCATGTTTTAACTCCAAATTCTCAGCAATCCTTTAAGAGAAAACAATGACACCCTAATTTATAAACGGGGAACCTTTGCCTTTCAGGTAGTCAACTGAGCAAGATTATATAGTCAGCATGTAGGGAAGACCAGGATCTTCTATGTTCTTAGGCTATGCTTTCATAGGTGACAATGATGGCTTAATAATATCAGGTTCTAGAATCTGTTTGTCGGGATTCAAATCCCAACTAACTGGCTGTATGATTTTAGTTAATTTATCTAAAGAAGGATCTGAATTGCCTGATCCCTACTGTGGAGACAGCCCTGTCTGACAGGGATATTGAGGTAACCATAGAGAATGTTTTATGATACATGTGTGGGCCACAGTCAGTGCTAAACATGACATCAGCTGTTGATTTTATCAGTACACTTATCACTATTACTGTAACTTTATGCTGCTGCTTCTTGAAGAATAATATCCTAAGAAGACAAATTGTATGCAAGATAAAAATGCAAGAAGTATTCATTGCACAGCACGTTCATAAGGCCATGAGCTCCCTGCTCTTGCTGGAGTAGAGAGTTCCTGTTAGAGAGTTGTGGCCAATGAGACTACAGATGGATGCAGAGCTGCCTTGCACTGAAAGCTTTGAATTCCCTGGGAGATGGGCTCAATTGGGCCCTGGCAGAGACCTGCCTTGGGGGTGGCAGTCACAGAACTATTCCCAGCTGCTGTGCTTCACATCCTCGCCCCAACACAAAAGGACGGGATGAGTGACACCTCAAACAACTTTGGAGAGTCTAACAACAATTTTCAACTTCAAACAGGCCACACATAAAAGTTGAAGACTTTTGCTACAAACCCAACCACTGGGAAATCACTGCCTGGCTGACATTAATTCCCCAGTCACTGTGAAGCTGTTACTGAAAATGCAACTTTTTTATTCCAAGTCCTTTAACATTTCAATCTAGGGCATGGGCAATGCAGAGCAAATCCAGGTCAGGTCCTCCTTTAATCCCGAAACTGAGTATCAGTGTTAACTCCACAAGGAATGAAGGCCCAGAGGTGAGTGCAGGGGGAGAGAAAGGGTGAGAGGAAATTATTTAGAGCCTATTAGAAATTTCTCTACAGATTATCAATATATAATATGGATTGATACTACTATGGTTGGTACTACTCTTTTAATTTTCTAATTGTTAACCAATGTTACAGGCATTTGACATTCTCTAGTCAATAAAGCTGATCCTTATGTGTTCTATTCTTTTGATATCACTTGCTTCATGCTGAATGAATAAGTTAAACCTAAAGATGATAAAGTTGTTAAGAAAATCAGGAAGGCCAGGGATTTGGCTCAGTGGTTCCAATACCTGCCCTGCAAGTACAAGGGCCCAGGTTCATCCCTGGTAACCACATACAACAATGCAGGGCTTGGAGACTCACTCCCACCAGCAATCAGAACCACATGCCACAGTGCCGGGCGTGGTAGCTCCCACCTGTAATTCCAGCACTCCAGAGGCAGAGGCAGGAGGATTACTGTGAGTTCAAGGCTGAGCTCAGGGACAGCCTGAACTACAAAAATGAGACCCTGTCTAAAAAAAAAAAAAAAAAGAAAGAAAGAAAAAGGAAAACAGAAACTCTGAGATCATTCTAAATCTGATATACGAAATGCCATCTCAGAAAAGGGTGTTGATCCTGGCATCACTGCAGGGAAATGCCAAAACGTGGAACAGGTTCTGGGTCACAAGACATGTGAACTAAAAAATGAGGAAGACTCACTGAATTTCAGTTACTGCAATGGCAGATGACATTGAGGTCTAGGGTCAAGGCACAACCTTGGAAAAGTGTTGGAATAGTGGGAAAATAATCACTTAGGTAATTATAAGGCAATGAAGAACTGAGTACAGGCAAATACAAGTTAAGATGGAAATATTTCTGCTCAAGGTTTCAGATTGGCACAGACATTTTCAGGGGACTTATTAAAAAAAATTTTTTTACTGTTTTGAGATAAATAGGATCTGGGCCCCTTAGTTTTAAAATTTTACACAAAGTAGAAAAATACTAAAGAAAAAAGTAGATTGGTATACTCTAATTCCACAGCTCAGAGATTTTTTAAAAATTTTTAAAAATAACATTCTTCCAGGTAGCTATCTATGCTTACTGGCCTCATGAAACACTAAGTATAAATGCAACCATAGATGTGGACACTCATATGTACAGTCATATCACATGAACTGATGTGTAAACCTATTTACTTCATAATCTTAAGTGGACAAATTTCCACATTCATAAAACTAGGATTATAACATCATTTTAAAAACTGAAGACTATTTTACTATATGAATATTTTTGTTATCCTAAAGCAAGAGACCAAACTCAGAGCCTCATTCATACTAAATAAGTGTTGTATCACTGAGCTGTCTCTGCCCTTAACCATTTTACTCTTTTCAATGATCCTATAGGTGGCTTGTAGTTCTTTGTTATTATTAACAAGGATGCAGTATTCATCCTTGTGTGTGCATCTTGTATGATCAAGTGAATGTTCCTTTACGATATTTCTCTGGGAGACTTATGCAAATGATCTGACACAAACTGTCCAACTGTTGGAGGGATTATTTTTCAAACCTGTGGTTCTAGATATCCGATTGTGAACGAGTCCTTCCTGCTTTAAACACACTGCTATTTTCCAGAATTTGGGGAAGGGAATCTAGGGGAGGAAGTATATCTGAAAATGTTCTTTGTGCAGTGTCTTGTGTCAGTTACATATTCCTCTTGTGAGAATGGTGTCATTCTGTCTTCTAGCTACATGAGGACTGACAAGTTCAGAAACCAGGCACCTTTCCCAAGGAAAGAAAGAAGTTCAAGCCTTGAAATGCAAGTATTCATGGCATTACAATCCTTTGTCCTATTCCCAATAAAAGCCTGTTAGACCCACCATTAAGGATGGTTTTAGCACTGTCCCACCCTCTACAAATGTCAGCACCTGCTTGGGACTCCCAGACTGACCTTTCTTTCCCTCACTGGGTTGGCTTATCTGAGTTTAGGTCCTAGATTTTAAAACAGGAAATATCAGCCAGAAGCTGTGAGGGGAAGCCAGCCAAGGTGTACGTTTGCTAGAAATAAAACTGGGGGTAGGGGCTGGGACCAAAGGGAATGGGCTCAGGGAGATTTCCTCACCATCTGTTTCAGCCTCCAATGTGTCTTGATGAATGATTTTCCCTTATAACCCATTAGTCACCTCATCTCTCTCCCAGCTCTGGTCCCTGAAATATGGTTCTCTCGTTTGAATAGTAATGACTAAGTGTGTTGGAACCTACTTAAAGGCATTCTAAAAGCATTAAATTGGGAACACGCAATTCAGCAATGTACCAATTGCCAAAATATAGTAAAAGTTGAAGTGATTAAGATGACTTAATGTATGAAACATGCATTCAGGAAGGTAGAGAAAAAAGTAAACTTTTCCAGGGCAACATCAGCCCAGTGGTTGATATTTCGGAAGAAGTGGGTGGAGGCCACTGCCAAAATAAAGTGAAATAATTGATGAAGACCCAAAGGAACATGCCCTTGATCTTGAAGTTATTACTTCATTTCATGGAAAAAAACCTTAGAAGTCAATGACAGACCATAAAGTCAGAGAGTCAATTGTTCCCCTATTCCTTGTATATAATTCCAGTATACACTGTACATATAAACATGTCAGAGTGTCCTCTACAAAGAAACAACTATAGCTTGGGACCCGGGTCATGTTTTCAAATAGCCTTATTATTTCTGTTATGAAGCAGACACTCAGGTATTTGGTCTGATACTTTTATCCACACTCAAGTGGCTAGGTGATTTATAACTTGCTGTTTGCGTTCTCATATCTGTTCGGTCTATTTTACAGCTTCGAGTTCGGCTTGATATTTATCAGGAAAAACAAAGATACACATGCAAACACATTGAGCAATCTCTCAGAAAATTCATGTCATAGGCCAACAACTAACACAGAGTGCCATTTCCTGGGAACTAAATTCTAGACCATCAGTCCATCTTTCTTTCCTTCTGTTTTTTTTTCCTTCTCTCCTTCTACCCACCTTTCTTTCCTCATTTCTTGCTCCTTCTTTCATGTTTTTCTCCTTTGTTCCTTGCTCCCTGCCTTTAATTTTTCTTTATTCCTTTGCTATTTTTATTTTTCTTCTTTCCTCTCTTCCTCTCCATTTACCTTTCTCCCATACCCCCTTGTTTTTATAATGTCCACAGTCAGGGAAATAATTCATTTCAGACTCTTTTGTTGGGAAATAGTATAAAAATCTCAAGAGAAAATGCTCTTTATGCAATGGCTGATCCAGAAATTTCCTACTCATTGTCAAGCCAGAAATAGCTCTTTGACAACTGCAACTGGAAGACATGAAGAAGTACAAAAATGAAATTCAAATTTCTGTTTTCTGAAACATTTCTATTTTATCTGTTTTATATAAAAAAGGTTCTAAGAAATACATAATTTGCAAAAAAAAACCCTTTTTTTGGTATAAGGCCATTATTTTGTGCAAAAACAAAATAAACTTTCATAACAAAATAAGATAATAACAGTTTTTGTTTATACAAGTGAGGTAAAAAGTGCAATGGAGACCACTGGATGCTGAATATACCAGAAAAATAGAATTTCTGCTGAGGAAAGCCAGTCCAAGAGAGGGCCATGAGGACTGCAACTGACAGTGACATTGAGGTGGGGCCACCCTTTGGATTTCGTATCTCACCACAACTTTCACTGGTCTATGGGACTTAATATTTGCCCCGCTGGTTTCTGATCTTGTCTTGGTCCAATGTCTTTCTACCCTCTTGTGACTCCCTTTGAGAATGGAAATGCTTATCTTATGACACTGTATGTTGGCAATGTTTAGCTTTCTTGTTAATATTTTAGAAAGGCTCACAGCTAAGAATTTTCCTTGAGTCCCCAAAGAGACTTTAGACTTTTCAGATGGGTTGGACTGTTAAGACTTTGATAACTCTTAGTGATGAACTCTTGGTGTTTGGTAGAGAGATGCACATCATCCGTAGGAGAGCTGGAGAACACTGTTGTGGTTTAGATCTAGAATGTCCCCCTGAGTTCTCAGTTCTCAGAGGCAGGACATTGCGAATGTGATTGAATCATGTAGGTGCTCCAGGTGAATGTGACTTTTAGAAGTAGGGCCTGCTCAGAGGTGAGTCCCTGGAGATACCCTGGCAGCTATTTCTCCCTCCCTCCCCTTCCCCTTTCCACAATACTTTCAGCTTTCTTGGTGCCACGATGTGAGCAGTTTTTCTCTATCCAGGCACTGGAGTTTCTCACCATGGACTGAAACTTCTAGCACTAGCCAAAATAAATCTGTTTCTCTTTAAGTTGCAGGTATCAAATATTTTGTTCCAATGACAAGGAAAGTGACTAAGACAACAGGTAAATGCAACTGTCAAAATGTGTTTTAACACACTTTTCATCTCAAAAGAAACTCTTTACCTTTTATATACCACATCATCTACCCTCGCTTTAAGATTTAAACAATAACTAATCTGTCTTCTGTATCTATAGATTTCCCTTTTACTCTCTTTATATGTGACTACACGTAGTCTTTTGTGACTGCTTTTAACTTAGTATATTCTAAAATTTTATTTATCTTTAACTGACACATAACCATTGTGTATGTTTATGGCACGCTGTGATATTTCAAGCATGTATAAAATGTGTAATTAATATACAAACATAACCATCATAGCTATACCTCAACCATTTATTGTTTCTTTGTGTTGGAAAGATTCACAATCCTACTAGCTATTTTGAAATATACAGTTAATAATTACCAGCCATTCATTGCTGTGCTACAGAATGTTAGAAGTTACTCTTCCTACTAACTACACCCTTTACACATTTGCTTTCCTTTCTTCATCCACCCAATTTCTAGCCTCTGGTAACTACAATTCTCTCTACTTTTTTTATAAAATGAAGCTTTTTTACTTTCCATATATAAGTGATATCATGTATTTTCTCTCTGTGCGTGGCTTATTTCATTTAACAATATATCTTTTAATTCCATGCACATTGATGCCAATAAGAGGATTTCATTATATTCATGGCTGAATAGCATGCCATTCCAAGTATACACCATATATTCTCAATTTGTTCATCCACAGATACACATTCAGGTTGATTCGTGTCTTGAGCACTGAGAATAGTGCTGAATAAATATTGGGTGTACATATCTCTTCAACATATAGATTTATTTTACTTTGGCTCTATTTACCTGGATGGTGGTTCTTCTAGATTTCTGGCATTGTACCACATCATTACTACCAGAACTTCTCCTGCTTTTTCCTTCTATACTAGATCAGTTTACCTTAAGTGCAATCATTTATACAGCCTCAGAATTTGCAAATATTTCCAGTTAAGAAAACTACCAGGGTCCATGAGATTTCTTATAATAAATCTTTCTCTGTCTGCAATTTCAGCATATTTAGTTCCTTCTCTTTGCTGTTTTACATTTTTCTAAGGTTGATTTTTTAAAATATATCCTTTTAGACAGGTTGATGAAATGAGAGCTTTTGGCTTTTCCATGTCTATTCAAATATAACCCTGAAGTGGGAATCCGTATCTCATGCTTTGGTATGTAAAGCTGTGAGGTAAGAGTGGTAATTATCTCCACTTAGAAAAGGAATCAGGGAGGTTGAGTTTTACAGAGTCATGTGCCTTGTAAGAGCCTACCTAGAACCTAAACAAAGACTGTCAGTCCCCAGAGCTTTCATTCTGTAAAGTATAATAATGTCCTTTTAACAAGTAGGATTCTTTTAGGGGAATCAAAAAGTATAATTGATTGATTTACTCAAGTCCCCTGGGAAAGTCTGAGACAAAGCTAGAATTAAAGCCTGGAGATCTTGGTCCCATGCTCCTTTAGACCCACAAAGGGGGCATCCAACATCATATGCACATAAAGAAACTGATAATACTAGAGATGTAAGCATTATGCAAGAAGAAAATATATGTAATGAATTTTACATAACACTAATTGCTATTTTGCATATGGAAAACTTTGCTAATTCATGCTGGGCACATATGGCCATGTTTTATCTAAAGGCTGATACCATATAAACATAATTTCAATAAAAATTCTGTTTAAAATGTACGTTCTTTTAAAAAAACAATCAATAAAACATATTCCTCAAATATGCTAGCTACCATGCAATTTTTTTTCATCAAACAACACAAAGGAGTTGGATTCTTGAAAAGTGAAGTTACCAGAATGCTGATTTGAAATGGTAATGGGAGAATCTCTTAAAAGGATTTTTTAGGGGGGTTATTTCTTTGAATTTGGTTGATCTGGTTCCTTTCTGGTGACTATTTTTCATCTTCCAATAAAGCAACAATTGCCACAGTGATTGAGGAAATGAAATTTTTTGGAGTAAGTAAGGCAAGAATTATAGAACTCAGGTAAAAATTATAGAATTCAGATAAGAATAAAATATATTTCCTTGACTTTAGCCATCTCCCGTTGGCTTGCTCTGCTCTGTACAACACCTACCATTAAGGATTTTGCTTTACACTAAAGCATGGTGCTAACTGATAAGCATCTATTGTTATGGAAATATTTCCTAGGATGGATGGCATGGATGGGCCTCTGAACAGGATTTCACCCTGTACCACAGGTTAAGCTGTGGAGTCCTAGTGAAAAGATTCTGATGAACCAAGAAACAGTATTGCCAGTCACTGTAATTCTGGGACCCAAACGAGTAAGAATGTCTTCCTCGCCTTCACTTCTTCCCAGCATCTGCAGTGCCATTCATAATACACCCCAAGTGTATTATGAAAAGATATAGATCTTTAATGAAAACTGAATTTCAGGCTGCTCCTTTTTATAACACACAGCATACCATGGCCCATATACCCAGGAATTGCACGAGTGTTTTGTGGTAGTTGTATAGATTGGTAAAAAATCATGCACTGCACCATGAACAAGGGATCCAAAGATGACTAATGCCATTTCTCAGAGATACAAACTCACCCACAACCATATACGTGGTACCTCAATCCATAAAATTAATTCTTTTCATCATTCTGGTCACAAACTATATGGGACAAGAACTGAATCAAATTTCCCCTTAAAGTCAACAGTGAACCTAACCATTGAATTTGATTCAGCTCTTGTCCATTTCAGTTTGTGACTAGAATTATGGAAAGAATTACATTCATGAACCAAGATACCACTGTATTCATTTTATTCTTTAGCATGTGATAGAGACTGTTGTAGAAAATGATATTGCATTGATGAAAATGAGAGGCATAGGTAATTTTCAGAAATTCCTGTACTCAGAAATGATACAGAATACACATTGATTAGGAAAATTAAAATATGCCTGAATAGGCGAATCAAATACCACACAATGTATGATGTATGCTATCTATACCACAGACTTTCTCTGAATTCTATGATATCCTCACAGGATATCTAAAACCTCACCAAAAATATGAACGGTAATTTTTATGTCTATAGCAACTAACATCTCTCCAGATCAACATGCTATATTGCTGGTGTTTCTGAAAGTCAGCCCCAAATTCCTCAGCAGTTGTGTTGAAGCTACAGAGATCTGGCTCCCTATGTCCAGGGGTGTGCCAATCTGTCTCTGTCTCAATTTGGTGCCAAGGCAGGTCTCCTTAGTGAGTGGAAAAGGGGGAAAGGAAGGAGAGAAACAATACAGAAGACACAAGGGCTAGGGATAAGAGAAGAGAAAGGGGATGCAAGCAACTGAGGGAGAAGTGTGACACTTGATGAACTGCTAGATGTTAAGGAGCTTCTGTGACCTTTGAGAAATTTCACCAAGATTCTAATCTTCAAAGACATGCAGTATACTGACTTCCTTTTGCAAGACATCTGCAAAGGTCAAGACTCTCTCAAAGTTCCCTCTTCCTGCCTGCTGCCCCTGGCCTTACTGTTCATAAGGAACTAACCAGCCACTATCAAAGAGCAGCCTCAGTATGTCCTTCTGTATCACCAGGACTGCTGGGAGGTGGTGAACTTCATTTTCTTCTCTTTCTGTGGCTTCTGAGTGCAGATCTCCATTTGTGTAGAGCCAATGAATGGTAAATATCAAGTCCTTGACTTTCTTAGACCTATGGGACTGCTGCAGAAAAAAATGAAAGCACTATCAATAGTTTTATGGTCTTTTCTTAAGCTGACCTCTCCTCTCTGTTTGGAGTTCTATTGCGTGGTGTACAGAGAAGTAATAAAACATGGCAGAGTACAGCACGAGGTTAAAATGTCATCCGTGCATTTGGAGTGTATTATGAAATGGCGCACAAGACTCAGAATGAGCCTGAAACTTCAAATCTAAGACCCTTGCCCTTCTTCTGCTGCTTAAATTATTGCCCAAGCATTTTATAAGTTGGCTCCATCTTCCTTAGGAATAGAGTGTGGCAGTATGTTACAGGATCTATCATCCAATTGTTTCAGGTCAAGCCTAACTTCATAACTTACTAAGGGTGTCATCCTGAAGAAATTGTATCATTTTAGAAAGCCTCAGTTTCCTCATCTGCAAAACAAGAATCAACAATAATATCTGTCTCACAGGATTAAGTAGACATTTCTTCAAATCTCTTAGTACAATGCCTAGTAAATCACAACCAGTAAGGCACGCTTGCAGCTATATTTATATATGTCCCTACATACTTATCTGTGTGGGTAGGTAAGAGACAAAGAGTTTGATCAGAAAGTTCAGTAACGTGCACACACTCATGTATTTATACAGTTAAGAATGTGTATGAATACATATCTATGTATTTTAAAAGTCAAGTTCATCCACTGCTCAGCATAAGACAGTCTTGCTGTGTTACACCCCATGAACCCGACCCATTGCTGTGCACAGAGCAAACCATGGCTCCTGGGAGACACTGGCAGCAGTAACATCAGTGGGAAGACTGATGACAGCCATTGAAATAGCAAGCAAAAATCTGTACCATTTCCTTCCACTTCTGTTTAAATCTTTGTGAGCCTTTTCCTATCTGGAATCCCATGTTTTTTGTGTGAGTTATATAATTTTCCACTGCCTTGGACATTTACTTTTCTTTCAGAATGTATCAGGGTGTCTCGGCTAGTGACAGAGCACTCCTTTCTGCTGACTTCCCACATGCTGCATCTCCACACCAGGGACTCATCACAGACTCTCCACCAAGCCATCATGAATCCACTCGGGTTTTGCCTCTGAAGAGAACCTGGGCAGAATAAACTCCACTGGGCTCTGGGTTTGCTGTACTCTGTCCCTCTTCCTGTGCAGCCTGCCCTTACCATGGTGTTCTTCCTACAGTCTCCCAGAACATTCCCCATACATACGTCTGTCATCACCTTCTTTGGTCCCCCAATTGTTCTGTCTTTTCTCAGTAAACTTGTGTGCCATTATGAAATTAACATTCCCTGAACCCACAAGCATACATGTCCACGTGATTGTCCACAAATCCACATACAGAGAAGCTTCCTCTACACTGAGAGGAAAAAACTGCCTACAGCACACATATAGCCAAGGGAAGGAGATGCAGATGAGAAACACTTTTGTTTTCATCCCTTACTGTGGGATCAACACATAGATGAAGTCATATTATAAATATTTTTCATCTTTCTTTTGATCATGGGACCCATTTAAGAATATTGTAAAAGTTTTGAACCTTCATCTTTAGGAAATGAGCACATGTATAAGACCTGAAGTCTCATATAACTTTAAATTCATAAGTTAAGAATCTCAACTATAAAAAGTATGTTCAGAGGTGTAGTAAGTAAATAATAAATAAACAGTGGTATGTATTGAATTGTATGCCCAGAAAGTCACACAAAATGCCTGTGGTTTTCTCTACAGCTTTGTCAAGTTAGATACTACAATTTCCAAGTTGCAAATGAAGAAAATGGAGCTCAGAGAAATTAAACAATTTATGTCAGAGGCATTCAACTGGTGAAAAGCAGAGTTGGGATTTGGTCTAATACATGGGTCCTTCTAACCTGTCTGGTCTTTCCACATGGGCTCCAACTCAGACCATCAACTCTAGTTTCACTTTATGCTAAGTAGCATCGCTGTGAGGTTCCAGAAAATTTATACGTTGATTCAAATCACAGGTCTTGTCCTAAGGCCAGAAGAATGGCTACAATTAACAGCAGATAATTCTATATTGAGTGTATTACAAGGTTTGATGATACTAATCAGATTCAGAATTGTATGTTGTCTCTGAAACATTCTAGACCACAATCTCCATGAAAAGAACCCTTCACAGACTTTATGCAGAAATATACCTATATCCTGCTTTGAGACTTTTCTAGATTTGCCTCAGTGGAGTTAGAAGGCTTTGATGTAGTGTTTAATTTTCAGTGCCTATTGTCTTTCATGAAAAAGATCATACATAAATTTAACCCAGCACACTTGTGAGGTCCTCACCATCATGACATGTAAATGACCATACGACTTGCCTTCCAATTCAAACTATTTCTACTTGAGGAAGGAAATGTACACAGTAGGAAAATATGTTGCCCTTTGCTTTGTTTCCTTTCCTTTCAGGGGAGAGTTATTCGAGTGTATCTTGAATACAATAAGAAATAACACACAGTATTATCAGGATGTGCTCAAAAGCATTATTTTGAGCTTTTATCCTCATAGCTGAATTCCACTATAATTCTCGTATGGCAGCAGTAAACTATTAATAGGTTTTCAACTTTTATTTTTTTTCCAGTAGACCCCGGAAAAGTCTCCTTTGCCATATGAGTGAAGGGCAGATCGGATCTTGACATGATACATCGATTTAGTTTCCAAAACAGTAACTTTACTAAATAAATCATTTCAGCACTTGATTGTTATTTATACATGCAAATCTGTTTTTCATTTGTTGGACCCTGACAGGAGGAAAGCTAATAATCTCATCAAGAGCTGAATATTTTCCATTTTGGAAACAACACATAGTTCACAGTCACATGACCTGAACTCTGCCATGGGTGGGTGAATTGAACACCTCCCTAATACATCTTGTAGACACAGAACCCTGAGATAGGAAAACTCTGGGGAATCTGCAAATGAGTCTCAGCTCAAGCCAGTGAGTTCTTGGCCTGCATCCTAGCATCATGTTATCTGTTTCTGATGGTTGTAGACCAAGAAAATGAAAGTTGAGGAAAGTAAGGAAAAAATGAATAGTATGAAATCCTGGGGAATTAACTAGCAGTTTTAACTTCAAGTAAATGAAAGAACCTGAATTCATAAATTGAGTGACTCATTGTAAGAAACCTGATTATATCTGGTAGAAGTTTTAGCTTTATCAGCAGGAATAGATGTACTCTGGGAGGTACAGCCATCTCCAATATCCCCTATATTCACTCTCCTCTTTTTATGTTTCTTTGTAATGTGCAAGTAATATGGATATTTCTCTGCATCTTTGTGGAAGGATTTCTCTGTATGCTTCATTTCCCCTAACCTTCTTCACCTCCCTTTTGGAAGGTCTGAGGTCTTCTAACATAATAATGTATATCCACTGGCTTCTGAGAACAGAAAGAGAACTTCATGAGTGTATAGGTGTCCAGTGTTATGCTGATCCCTTGAGGATCTCCAGCAAGAGTCCAGTTGCCTCAATGAAGAGAGTTACTGACCTGAAAGGAGGCTTTCTGTGACAAAGCAGCGATGGGATGTGGCAGGGAACTAGAAAGAGGAAATCAACTGAAAACACACCAGGGTCTACTAGAGGCAACCTAAGGGAAGTAAATGGAAGAGTTATCTTTTGTGCTTTTCTCTGGATTCCCAACACATGCATCACAAGCTGTAGGAAATATTGTGTCATGTGTGTTGGTGGACCATCCTACATGTCTTCTAGCTGTTAACAGATATAACAGCAGCATTACTTATGGTGCTGCAGGGCTTTTCTTCTCAGACAGCTCTGACTTCACTCAGTGAAGAGTAGAAAAGAGCAAAGAAATATAGATCATTGGGTGGCATATGAATAAGCAAGTACTCTTTCTCTCAATCAGATTTTGGCTGAGGGCTAGCCTCATTTGGAAATTGGAATGAAGACTTTCACAGAAAAGGAAGATTGTTCTTTCCTCCAAGACAAGTCTGTGGTAAGCTGATTTCAGGTTTTTTGGAGCAACTGTCTACCTTTCGAAAATCCACTAGATATCAGAATGTGTTACTGTACCTCCCACATCCTTACCTAACTCTGGATTTGTAAGGAAATGGCTAAAAGGCTCTAGCCTGATGAGCTTTCAGGTTTTATAGGCAGCTGAAGAAGACAAGGAAATTTTTGTATAAAAAGCAGAGAGGGAGGATGATGGGGGACCCTCGTAGGTAGTGAGGTTTGCGGCTTCAGAGCAGTGTCCTCTCATCTCCCTTCCACTTGTGTGGTCTTTTATCTACTTGATTTTATATTGTTACTCCCAGTTTAATTTGTTCCAGTTCTAAAAAGATTATGCTTTTAGTACTATCCGTGTGATGATTAATGTGCACTAATTGTTTTACCTTTGAATCAGTAGCTGTCTAGGCAAAAATCTTCCCTTTGTAGGAGGTAGCGCCGATGCACGGAATCCCAGGGGGACCACTGCTCTGCTTCAGGTAGATGTAAGGAAAGAGATTAAAGTGAGAGTGGAAAGTAGCTTCCTTTTTGATTGTGCCCCAATGGAAATCATGTTGTCCCACACATTGTATTAACTATTCGAGTGGCTTAAAAAATAAAACCAGCTCGAGCAGTTAAAGAGGCCCTAATGAGAGCCTTTATTGCTATGGGGCCTGCTTTTGTCATATTATAGGATGCAGGGCTATGATTTGTCACTAATTTTCATCTCTCTTGCCTAGTTCAGCCAAGAGACTAGTAGCCTAATGAGCAATGTAAATCAAGTGTTCTTCTGCCCACGGATTCTCAGGTGGGTGTGGAACTAGAGGCATGAGAAAAATAAGCGTGGAGGAATTGTGCGCGTGGGTAGATGGCATCCTCAGAATGTCCCCTTGCCAGGAATAAACCCTGAGATCTCTCTCTTCTGAGCTTTTGTTCAAGCTTTATGTCCCAGAAACTGAAAAATCATGACTAGCTTTCTGAAATTTTAGAAGGCATATTTAAGTTCACTTTAAATATCTGCAGGCTTCACTCCACGAGCCTTTCCTCAAATTGCTCCCCATGTTTATATGAACTGCTGCCATTAAAGGAAAGGACAAAGGAAGAAAAGAAGAGAGAATGGTAGAAAGATGAAGATAAGCAATTGTGCAATCTGATAAAGTTCTCTTTTAACAGCATAATTACACTTTCAGCTGTCACTCAGGAAGGTTGAGTGACATATTCTAGCCAGTGACTTCAGAAGCTGGCAGCATGTCGGGAAAATTCCTGGAACTTTGTGAAAAAGCTCATCTTTGGGCTCCAAACTCATTCCATATTCCCATACCTGGTGCTGTCCCACCCAAAGTAGATCTAGCGGAGAGACTTATTTTTCCTGTGTTCTAAGTGGTATTTAACTATCTAAGACCAATGCTGAAGAACAGATGGAGGGGGTGGAAAATCTTCATGTATTAAGGTATTTATTTATTTGCAGTACTGAGCCACATCCTCAGCTTTTTTATTTGGAGTCAGGATTTCATTAAATCTGTATTGTCTGGGCAAAATTTAAATTTGGATCTTCCTGCCTCAGCTTCGCCAAGTGCTGTAGTTGCATGTATGTACCATTCACCCCCGCTAGAATATCTTTAAATACACTTAACTCAACAAGTAAATTCTAAGAAGTACTGCAAAGAATCAGGACTGGACTTGTTAGCAGACAGAAAAGAAATAGAAGTTAAGTTTGCAATGTCTTCCTGCATACCTCTTTTCATATTGAAGGAAAAAATAATTCTACAAATTTCCCATATAAAGTGTCAACTGTAAAGAAGCAAAGAATATCTGAGGTATATTCACGGTTCTCTGAATTTAGATGTTTTAGTTATATCATTCACAACACAAAACTAAGTTTGCTAGACAAGTTAGGGACCCATGAAATTACCAGGGCAAATAAATAAAATAAAATAAAACAAAACCATATTTTCACAGCAGAGAGAGGCCATGACTATGAAAACCAAAATGTCCTGGTTGTCTTGGGATGTTCATTTTAAGATTAAAAGCTAGAACTGAAAATCCTACATCCTGGGCTGTCCTCAGTCATGAATATAGCAGAGCCATTGCCTGCCCTGAGGTGGTCCATGCAGGTGAAGATCAAGCACAGTAAGGTATTCATTTTCACACAGCAAACAATGGGCATCAATTGACCTTTTGCATAGAGGGGCAGTCTCATTTTCTGTTGCTGCTGATTGGCTGGTTCTGAACAAATACTGACATCTGAGGCAAACTCACTGCAGTGTGTCCAGAGTCCTAGACTAGAGTTCCCATGCTGGCGTTTCCTACTGCATGACTTAGGCAACATCCTTCAGGTTAAATTTTGTTTCCTGACACTATACAGGCACAAAATTGTTACAAATATTGACACTCAAATTTTATCATACATACAGAAACACTATGAATTTTAAAACTCCATGCAATTTATTAAATGTACCCAGATCACAAAAACTAGAACTACAGTGGGAAATCTCTCATTGGGACAGACTATTGAGATGGACAGATAAGGTTACAAGCCTCGTTCTCAAACAAAAAGATAGGTGTACTTAAGCATATTTCTGGGGCTCACATCCTCCTTAGTTTACAGATGCTCATTTTGGTCAGATGGTCCTGGATCTGGATAAACCTAACTGAGCTAAGCCAACATGATACTATATTATCTTTTCCTCCTGACTGGCATAGGTTTGAGTCATGCGACTCATAGAAAATGAAACATAAGAGTTGTCAGTTTCTTAGAGTGAGTATATCTTGCCTAATAAAAAAGAAAATAGTCCAAAAGGCACGTTCTTTTGGCCTTCTTTCCTTCCTGCTTTGAATACTGTTATATGCAAATAAAATGATATTGGTCCTCTCTCATTTTAAAGAGAGGACAGAAAATGAGATGAATGTGGAAGAATGGAAAATGGAGAGACAAAAGAAGACTGGGTCCTTGATGACATGAGTAAGTAGTCAGAAGTGCCTATCTATCTCATGGACTGACTGCTTATCTGATGGATTTATTGACAGGTAACAATTATCCAAATCCTTAAACTATGGTTGTTCACTGTCCACCAGAATGATCCTACTCCATGGACTGTTTACTAGTGGTCCACGTTAAGGACAGAAATTGATAGTGTTTATAAACTTTCATAATAGCCTACAGGAAAAATTTTATGTATACACTATTCAATATTACTAAACTGGGACACATGTAACTTTTTCACTTTGTTTTCTCTTAATTCAGCCTAATATATCTTACAAAGTATCAATTCATGCTATACTGGAAGTTAGAGAAACAATTAACTGGTTATTTTTCCCAGATATTTTAAGAAACATTGCTTGAACCCACGGTATGGCCAATAACAACCTGAGGGCCAACTTGTTTTTACAAATAAGGTTTTAATGGATGGACCATCGCCATATTTTTGTTTACATATTATCAAGGGATACATTGACACTGCAGTGGTACCTTTAGGAGACTCTTACAAAGATTACATTCTCTTGGCTCCCGTAGTCTAAAATGTGTACTTTCTGGTCTTGACAGAAGATATTTGCTGGCTTTTTCTTTAATCACCTTCAATTGCATATTTTCCCATTTATAGCTTAAGTCCCTGTAAGTTCATAGTAAATTCCTATCCACAAATCTCAGTGTGCTATTGTATAAAATGAGATAAGTGTTCCTGGCTTGTGGACAGTATGGAAGGAAATAATCCATATACAAGGTGTCAGGGAAGTATATGCCTATACACTCGATACGTGAAGCTTGTCCCCATGTCTTTTTTGTTACCACCTTTTAAAAGCTCTTGTATCACAGGCTTTTTGCAGAGCATAGGCTGCAGGATCCCTTCACAACTGCACTGCTGCTCTCAGATGTCAGTTGGCGAAACTTCATTCTCATCTAGAAAGTCTGAACGAGTAGTTAGGAATAATACACGCCTAGTAATTATCAAAGAAACAAACAAACAAACAAAAAACAAGATTCTAAGGATAAATTGCAAGTTTAAAAAAATATTCCCTGGTTAAAGGTTCTGAAGACTTAACACGAAAAACAGAACAAAACAAGACCCTTGTAAGTGGACAGGAATATGGGCTGAAAGTTTCATATTTCCTTTGTAATATTTAAGAGGATGATTCTTCACGTTCTCATATGCTGTACTTTAAGGCCATACATTCTTGAACTTTTATGGGCTACAGGAAACTAATGTGGTTTTTTTTTTTTAATTTTACAAAAGCGAACAATGACTTCAGAAGTGTGTCTGTCATCAGATTTAAGGCACTTGTCACGTTTGGGCCTGAAGGCAAGCCTGAGGAGGGTTTGAAAAAAATATTCAAGAAACATCTTCATTTCTCTTTCTCTCTTTTAATTAAAATGTAGCTCATCTTGCAGATTCCAGAGCATTTTGGATTTGTGGTTATAAGCATGAGGTCATTTTTCCTGCCTATATGACCACAGTGAATTTTTAAATCTTTAGTGTTTGGTAACAACAGAAAAATAGCTGGAAACCTGAGCACTCAGCTCAAGTTCCTTCCAGAATTTTCCCATTATTCCTCAGCATGGGGTGAAAATGAGTCCACCTCCATGGTCCAGAGCCAGGGTCCCCGAACCCCTGCCTGTGAGGCTAATGTGTAAGCCCTCCTCCAAAGACATCAGCTAATCAAGCAACAGAGCTGGGGAGCAGGGACTGAGTCTCTTGGGTCTGAGTCTGTGTACTGGTTCTGTTAATTTTGGCACTGATACAAAGCAAATTAGTTATTCAACCTCTCTGAATTTCATCTTCTTTATGTGTAAAAAGAGCAGCTCATATAGTGGTTCTGAAAATCAAATACAGGAATAAATGGAAACTGTATAGCACAGTCTTTGAGACACACACAAAAAAAAGTATAATAAACAGTTTTGATTCTCTTTTACTGTTTCTAACTAGTCATCTTCTTAAAGATTAACCTTAGAAATTCAAGATGAGCTACTACTAGGCTCCAGAAGTGATACCTGGTTTGACTAACCAATCAGTGTAATCAAATGCCAGAGAGTGGTTAAAACAATCCGAACTTCTGTACAAAACAGCCAATCAGTGTGAGTTAGGAGAAAGCATATGACTCATGTTTTCCCAGTAAGACTTGGTGAAAGAGACATTCTTATTTTCTCCATTGTTAGATGCAAGAAAAAAAGAGCATATATTGTCAGCTGTTGCTGGAAGTCATCTTGGGACCATAAATGAAGTCACTCCAAGAGAAAGTTGAGATACAAAAGCAAATCAGAATATACACAAAAGAATCAAAAGATTCATATCACAGTAACATATGTGTACTCATGTTTATAGCAGCTCAGTTTATGATAGCTAAATCTTGCAAACAACCAAAAATCCATCAACTGAAGACTGGATAAAGAAGATGTGGTTTGTTTATAGAATGGAATATTACTCTGCCATAAAAATGATGAGATTGAGTCATTTATATTGAATGTACCTTCAGAATATCCTCATCAGTGAAATAAATTATTTACAGATGTGTAAATATCATATCTTTTCTCTGGTATGAGAAAATGAAGATGTAAATGAGTTCTAGTATATATAGTAGTTATTGTGAAAGAGAAAATATTTTAAAAGGAAATAGGGTGTCAGGAAAAATAAAGAGGAGAAAAATAATGTGATGGTAATAAAAAAGGAAAGAAAGCGTATGTATACAAGTTTTAGGGGGCTGTACAGTGGGTAGGGGAATGGGGAAAATGAGAATTAAGTTGTGTCATACACTTGTACAAATTCTAAGTGTTGAATACAATGATGATGTGTATGTATAATGTGTCAATGAAGATTTGAATTATAAAAAAAAGAATCAAGAAAATTATAGAAAAATAGCCCTGGCTCCCTAAATGCATCTCTCCTGAAACCACCATTTTCTTTAGATTTCTTGTTATACAAGATAATGGGATTTCTTACCATTTATACTGTTTTCAGTTAACTTTTGGTTACAGGTAGTAAAATCATCCTAACTGATAAGAACTCAGGCAATACTGGCTGTTATTTCTTAGTCTATATCCAGAAAACTTGCTACTTGTACTTCAGGTCTCAAGAAATATTGGAAAAAGACTACAAATCACTTCTATTTATTGATAAACTAAATTAAGCTTGGCATTTTACATGTATGGATTACTTCTGAATTTTCTCAATATCTTTGCTAAGTCATTATATTACTATTACTAAACTGAGGCACAGAGAGATCACATGATTTCCTGAAGGTTAAACAGCTAACTTGTAACAAGGCCATTGAAACTCAGGTCTGGATCCACAGTTCTCCAAAGTGCATTTCTTAATGCCTCCCTCTACCAGAATTATTGAGGCAAAAATATCCTCTTCTTAAAAATCATTCCATGGTGCACTATTTCAGAGAGGAAGAAGCAGCAGAACATCCCCCTCTCTACCATGGAGTATCTCATTAGGCACTGAGTTACAAAAAGAAATACTTGGTTTAAAACAAAATTTAAAAAAAAAAAACTAAAACAGAAATTTTTAGGTACTCATAAATTGCATACCATATCATATAAATTAGGATAGCTGCATTCAAGTGTTCCAAAAACTATCTATCTTTTTAAAAACTACAAACTAAAAATAACTAATGAAGAAGTATTTTAATTATGACACTTGTCTATGTGCAGACAGGAATCATAGAGTGAGAACATGACTGGTAAAATCTGAGAAACCATGACCCAGTGAAGAGTAGTCAGAAGTTGGACCATGTCTTGACTGGAATCCTGATCAAAATGGACATCTGTACATCCCTGCCAGAAAGCGCCCCACTCTTCTCTCACTGCACGCTTGCACCCACTTCCTCCTCCTGATCTGCTGGTGTTCTCAAAGGTTAGCATGTCCAGAATCATCTGCAGAACAGACTGCTGGATCTTCACTGAGTTTCTGGGGTACAGGAATGGGATAGGGTCAGAGGACTAACTCTTTAACAAGTCTCCAAGAAGTACTGATGCTACAAGTGCAGGGACTGGATCCGTTATATTGTGTTTAACTCTGGCCAAAATTTCTTCCACATAGAGCTTCTTAACCCTCACCTCATTCCTCCCTGATACTCCATGACTGAATCTTTCTTTTTATACCCCTAGAGCCTTGGTCTCTGAATAACAGCATAATCATCTGGTTCCCTGGAGATCAAGGACATGGTTGGCTTTTGTGAACCCTCTTTAGAGTAGGGATTGTGTCCCTGATTCCCTGTCTCTTTGGCCAACAGCTTAACTCTGCCGATGCCAATGACAGTCTGGAATTGTATCTAAAATGACAATATGATGTAACAGTCATAAGAATTCCTGTCTATTGAATACCCCCTGCCCATTTACTCCAGACACTGTCTCCAAATCCCTGTCTTCCTGACCCTTTAGAGGGATCCTCCCTGAGGTTTTCAGGTGCTCAATTTAAGTCTCAACATCCACTGGGAAAAAGTTTGGGTCTAGATAAAGTATCTCTGAATTTTTTTCCATAAAGGTATTTGTAAGAAAAGTTACTTCATTTACCAAATATCTACTTCATTTCCAAAAAGTCACTGCTATGGAAGAATTAGATTTCTTCAGTCAGAAGAATGAAGACTATACACTTTGGGCTTATATTTATCACCTAGGAAATATATTTGCTTCCCAGAGGGTGGGCCAGGTGCATGTAGCCTGTGGTTTGTGGATGTTTCACCATAGGCACTGACACGATGGTATTTATACTGTACTGCATAGTGAGAAAGTTGTTTCTTTTTAGATTTTCTTTAAAACAAAAGAGTTTAGGTAAGTCAGAAGAGTTTAGGGAAGTCACTTGGTTTTGTATTTGTTCATCTTCTTAATTCTACCTTTTGTTAATCTCTCTTTTTTATATAATAGAGAGAAGGTGACAGGCTCAGAACTCCACCCAGCGCACAATGAATTTCAAGTAGGTTTTATTTAAATTATTCTATTTATTTCTATGGTTGCCTTGAATTTGCGAAAAGTAATCCTGACTTTTCATTAATAATCATGATATAAAATCCTCTTCATAAGTAAACCTGTTTAAGATAAAAACAAAGTTTTGCTTAAAGAATATGACAGCACTAGGAGTGTAGACGTTTCCCAACTGTGGCAAAGTTTATTATTATTGAGAATGACTGAAATGTGGAAACTGTTGACATACAAAGCCCTTTGTATCAAACAACTATGGACAGGACAAACTCTAAATTGTGTTTATTTTTTTTACATTTGCCTGTCGTGAAAGTAAATTGTGAGAGGTGATCATATATCCAATAATCACTTTCTGAAAGCTTAATCAACTGATCTGACTTTTGAGTTTCTCTCTGTTGGCTGGCACCACTGAGAACAATTTCTAGGTTGCAGTCCACTCCCTGCATCACTGCATGGACTCTGCCTACTGATTCTTCATCTCCTGTGAAGCTTTCTTTATGGCAGCCACATTGGCAGCTAGATAAATCTAGTTGCTCAGATATATCTCATCTCTCCTGCCTCTGGTTTTGGCATATGCTGGTCCCTCTTCCAGGAATGACTTTGCCAAATCCACCACTGCTTAATGTCTATTTTTATTTTCAGATGAGACTGTTGAAGTGCAAACAAGTTCAGTGTTCCTCTTCAGGCATCCCATTTTTACTCTGAAGGAGTTTTTACATTGTAATTGTATAACCGCTTAGGTATTGATGTGTTTAATGTCTGTTGTCCTTTCTGGGATACAGGATTATGAGAACAGGGAATTTTGCCTTACATTGGTTCTTACGAAGTGTTTTTGGAAATGACTAAATCATAAGTCACTACTGATGCTGCATAGGTGCCAGGGACCTGAATACTTAGGTAGCTAAATGAAGAGAACAGAACCATTTTAACACTTGGAGGTTGAAGTCAGTTACTTCTGGACACTAGCTGTAACACTTGGCCAAAATTATGTGTTAATCAAATGGTCCAACCATGCAAATCTGGATGTTCAAATTTATTGCCTATAAACACAAGAGACCAAGGACATTGGTTAAAGCCAGATGTTCTGTGGGCTAGAGCTCATTGTCCTACTATTGCAGATTCTCATAATGAGAACACCATGTAATTGAGATGCTGGGGCATAAGATCCAACATAAATAATGTTTTGAAATAATGCTGTTCAATTATTTAATCCCTATTAGGCTATTGAAGAGAATGCTCCCTTATATACACTATTATAAAAAACATTATGCCTGGATTTCAAGTTCTGAATATCAGATTACAATAGCTTTTTTTCTACATTTGTATTTTCTTCATTTGATTTAATTACTCTTAACATTTTGAGCAGATTTATTGTACTCAACAGTGAGAAACTTGAGCCTATGTAGGAATGCCTGGCTATTTCCTGCTCTCCACCCACCATCTCCCTAATATTACTCTGCCCTGCCTTCTAACATGCTCCTTAGTCCACTCCTTGTTCTCTGCTTGGGGTGTTCACTGTTATAAAGTCACCGTGTTAGAGGAAGTAGCAGTGAACCCCATCTTTCCATCTCTGCACTGATGTGAGCTTTGGCTGATATCAATTTGTTATCCCATCCTAAGTAAATCAGTAACATGTGAACTACACAAAATTATTTTCGGTTTCCAGTTGGACAACCCATCAATGGATAATAAGGGAATAATCAGAGAATACTTTATTTATCTTCAAGAGTGTATGTCTCTGTGTGTGGGTGTGTACTAGGATGAGTGTAGCCCGGCTTGTAAGTGTGAATGTGTGTGTGTGTGCGTGTGTACATTTCCTGTTCCATTTTGTCATGCAACTGATACTTTCAAATTTTGGCAAAAGCCGTGCAGGATAAAGAAACTTGATAAATGAGTGGGATTTTCTGAGTCATCTTCCACTTTTCATTCCCACACTGGACTGACTGTTCAAGGCAAGAAATGCAGAGCTGTAGGAATGCCAGGGTCAAACATAGTGGTGGGAACAAAGCTATAAAGATCAGGGTAAGGTGGGAAGTCCAGTGTTGGGGCACAGTGTGTACATCTTAATGGCTCCAGAGTGCCAGACGTTCATTCCTCCCTTATCCCACACTTATTGGGGACATGCTTGAGAATTCTGTCCAAAAACAGAAGTATCACTATAAATACTCACCATTTTTAAACCCTTTTAATGTGATAATCCTTTGTGTGCATTCCTTAATTAAATCTTTCCGGTAACCATGTGAGGCAGATGTTGTTGTTCTTTCCATATTATAGATTTGGAAATGGATTCTCAAAAAGAAAAATTAACTATGATTTCAAAATTGAAACTGGAGTTCTTTAACTTGACACTTGAAGGAGTAAACCAGTGGGTCAAAATAAAAATTTAGCTACATTCGATTCTCACCTATAAAACTGACTTTGTATAAGGACTCTGAAGTTGGCCTGCCCCCTACCAGCAGGTACAAAGTGAAAGAAACTTTTAAACGTGCACAACTGCTTTGAGAAAATATTTTGGTAGAGGAATTTCTATCTCACTTCATTTAGGGAACAAACAAACAATAGAGTCACCAATGCTGGATGGCAAAGTACGCTTGAAAAGATAAGAGCATCTAAAGTTGCTTCTAAGAGAGAGAAGATGGATATTAAGAAGAGTGTAGACAGGCAGCATTCTGCTGGGGGCTAATTGGCGGTCCTTCTGCAAGGAAGCCAGAAGATTCATTTGCTTCCAGCCAGAGATGTTGATTTTAATAGTAATGAAGATTTGAACTGGACCTTGAAAAATTTACAAAAGATCCTAATAGGAATGCCATGAACTTGGCCTTCAAGCCAGTGTGGGCTGAAATCTAGGGTTGTCTGGCAAAACCCTGTTCTTCTTCCCTGTCACTTTGGTGTCTCTTGATGTCTTTTCTCTTTGTCTCTTCTGAAAATGGTATTATTGTCATGTAATTAAAAAGTGCATTTACAGCTTGAATTACCAAAGTGGCCCATTATGTTTATCAGAAGAGAAAGAGAAAAAGAAAAAATTCCAGATTACAGTTTGTCCCAGCTATCTGAAGAACGGCTTTTCTGTAATTGGAAGGACACAGATCCACATTGTTGTTTTCTCTCTCTCTCTCCTCTTAAAAATTAAGTACATGTAAGAATACCCTTCATGATGTAGTTTCAGAAAAAAAAATGATACATGGCAGGACAAAAGGTCAGAGCATTCCAGAGCACTGAGATTTCACATAGCTGCAGTTTTGGGAGCTGTATCTTAAAGCTCCCATCACATGTGCCTCTTTCTCACAGTGAAGAAAATGAGGGAGATCAATAATCTCAGGGGAAAGTTTTTCAGAAATGAATTAACACCAAACAAGAGTGGAGTTGGGAGAAAGGAAATAGGAAGTTAAAATCCACTGACAATGGCTAATTGTTGTGACTAATTCAGCTTTGGGAAGGTAGAACTCCATGGAGTGTGTGAGCTGCAGCATAGTTCCTGTTTTAATTAGTGGCACCACAGGGAGAAGATGAGCTTATAATTGAGTAGTTTGCTGATCGGTCAACTTCAACCTGCAATCAGACATGCTGGGAAGTGGACATTAATGGGGAGTTTTGACTAGCAGGAAGTCTGCCCCATTAGCAGAGCAAGGTGCCCAATCATGTTGTTATCTTTTCTTCCCATTTTTTTCAGGAAGAAGACGCCAAACAACATGTTTTCTAGAACCTTTTCCTCACTGGCTCTCCATCTACCTACATCTATGTTCCAACTTCCCATCGCAAATTTCTACTCAGCTGTGTATTAACCGAGGCTCAGTGAGTAGCACTTCCAAGATTCAGCTTTCCTTCCAAGTTGTGCTGATGCAGATTTGCTGTGGGATTTTTATTTGTCACATCATACCGTGACAACCACAAGATCTGACCCCTTCCTTCTCTACATGCACTGCAATGTTTGTTTTGAGAGATCCTCTTTCCCATCCTGTGGAATCTTATTGAAACTAAGTTACACATTATACTCACTTTTCTCTCTTCTCATGCACCCCCAGCCTTGCCAAGAGACAACTGGATTCAAGACTTGAGTAGGCCATTTGGTTTCTGTTCCCTAAAACTTAAATCTTGATAAAATTTGATAAAAATGTCAGAGAATAAATATAGTTGAAGCCAAATATACTCATAGCAAACTATGATCAAGCTGTTGCTGGGTTCTGCCTTTCTCCATAAACCTCAAAGATGCTAAGTTTCTATCAATTCCTGTCCTAGTTCTCAGACCTTTCCTAAAATGCACGATGCAGACTTCCATGTTCCTATGTCATTTTGTCTTTGCTTAGGTCAGGAAGAGTGAATCTCTGTTTCCTGTAATGCAATACCCTAAAAGATAGGGTGTCTGAGATAAAACATCCCGATGTACAGCTGGATGCTCCCTTGCCACCTTCCTTTTCCTGCTCCCAGTCAGAAAATGTGCAAAAGAAAAGCAAATCATACTTGTGGTATATGAGAAGATAAATAAAGAGATGAGAAGAAATAAGGCATTTGTACTAATGAGTCTGGGTTGAGGGCCTGGCGTGACTGTCTTCATCCCAGATGTTCTCATGGGATCTGCTTGGAAGCTGAGTTCCCATGGGATTCTCACTGCAGTTTGGACCATGAGAGTGATTTGCTGGATTCTCTTCCTATTCAGTTTTCTGCCAGGGCCCCCCACTTTCATTCATGCCTTCCACAGTTTGGGGTGGATTGCTGATCTATGCTTGAGCATCACACAGCATCTAGGGCACGAAGCAGACAGGCCACTACCCTCCATTTTCCAGCTATATTTTGGGCATGGTTTGTATTAGCTAGCCTGAAAGAAAGCGAGTCTTGGCATGCCCCAGAATGGGTGTGTTGTACATGTGCGTACATTCTGTTGCCAAGCTACCCAGGAACAACACGTTCTCACTGCTCCTCTCCCTTGCCCAGCACGTGCTTGGTGACCTTGCCGAGGAGAACTACCTGGCCTTGCAGAGACACTAGCATTTTTAAAATCTTGATTCACCTATGTGCATTGGTTTTCAGTGCTGATCTAAGCTCAGGAAGTTAAGACTGCAAAAGAAGCCAAAATTCCTGCCCTGTGGATTCCAAACCATGTGCTCAGAAGTCTGAAGAATGAGCTAAAGCATTTCTCAGGCTGAACAAAATGTATAACAAAATGTATACTTTTCACTGGTTATAAAGACAAAAATGAGAGATGTATATAAAACTGAACACATTCATCATCACTATATGGGTAGCAGGGGAAGGAAAGGTACAAAGTCAGGTCAGCTTCAACCGGACTGACTTGGACAATGTACTTTCATAACCACATCAATTCAGAGCTTTTACAGGTTTGATTTTCTTGCAGCCCAATCCACTAAGGAGTTGCTCACGAGTTCTGTGGATTTTCTGCACAATTACAGATTATTGCCATGGCAACAAGAGAACCATGTGACAACTTTGCTGCCACAGAGACCAGGAACAGCCACTTACAGGCAACACACATCGTCTCGTAAATGGGCCTCTGTGCTGTTGGCCTCACATTGTTTTAAGGCTAATCACTGCTTTTTCACAGATGCAGTTTTTCCCCCCACCCATTCTATTTTCAAGATCTTTTTAAAACAATTTGGATTTGTTCTAAAACAGTTCCATATTTGCCTGTGTTTATTTGGTCATAAAAAAGTATTATTTTGGAGGTTGGCGGGAGGAAAAAGAGGGGTAAAACTGGATGGGTGGAGGCAGATGGGAAGTAAGAGCAGAGGAGAAACAATTTTGCTAGCAGATGGTTTCTTTGCCATGGTGTTACTAGAATTGAAGCTCATGATAGCACTGAAATTCTGGATCTGTCACACACAAGGCCACCCTGGGAATGAATAAAATTTGCTTTCTTTCTGAATGAACTCAACTCCTTTTTGTCCACAATTGAGGTACAATGAGAATTGGGGCCACTGATAATTAAGTTAGAGCTATGATTGAGAAGGGGGTCCAGGTAATAATTTCTCTATGGCAAAACAATCAATTTATTTTACAGAAACTTGTACACATAGCCAAACCCCAGGCTCTTTTCTGCCAAACATTTTCCCCTTAATTTTTTAACCTCTGGGCATTTCAAGGAAAATTGAATCCACATGTTTTCAGATTCATTTGCAAATGCAGTTTGCTTGGAGCTGTTTGATGATCAGTGTGCCCTTGGAGTATTTTTATGGGCTTAAACTTATTTTCCCCCAAGCCTCTTGCTTCTGAAGCAGGAACTGGTATTTGGAATTTGTAGCAGAATTCAGAAACAATCATTTTACAAGGCTTTCGCTGGTTCTCTTGTCTCTTTCTGAACCCTGGTAAAGCTAAGAAAAGGTTTTCATCCAGTGCATAAGAATAACCGAGTAACTTAACTGTTTTTACAACTGAAAAGCAGATCTGATATGGACTGGATCCAATTCCTGAATCACATGACTTCCCCATCTTTCTTTATTACTGAGGACATTTGTATGGAAGCAGATGCTTTCTTTCCCAGGGACACGTCTCTACCTGTGACTTAATTCCATGATAGGAATGATTCTTCAAAGGCAAGGTTGAAAGTTTAGATTTAGCCCTCCCCCAAAAAAGCTCCACCA
>PVIR01014443.1:0-40109 GCA_004026965.1 Petromus typicus | reverse complement strand
AAAAAAAAAAAAAAAAAAACCGTAAAGTGTCCAAAATATTTCCTGAGGAGAGGAACTTTCCATCTCACCCAGTAACCAGCTTACAGACGCTGTGGTTAACTGCTGTCCCTGGTCTCCTGGCTGACGTAGGAGGGAAGCTAGGCCCGCCCACTCCATGATCCCGTTTTCCACAGAGCCGTCCTCACTGGTCTGTGGCACGGAAATGTGCATTTGACTCACAAAATGTGGATAAACTCGAAAAACAGACAGAGCAGTTTCTCTGGGGATGATTCATGTTCAGATACAGACATTAGTTATGTGAAACCAACCAGGACTCAGAGGACTGGTGAGAAAGTGGTAACAGGACCAGGGAGCCTGCGCAGCTTGCTCTCATGCTACCCAAAAGGACCCTGAAATTACCCAAAACCTGTACGATGATCACCGTTTTATTTTTATAAAGTTGAAAGAGTTTATCTTCCTTAATCACTCATGACGTCTCTCTTATTTCACCCCACAGGACTTTTGGAGATATGGGAAATCTAAAGCACCTTATCACAGTAGTGGGGAAGACAGTGACGCCACGCATGATATTTGTCTTTCATTGTAGCAAGATGAATCTTCGTCCAATACAACACCAAATTCTAAGGAAGAATGTACAACATGAGGCTGACCTCTGGGAGTCATGCCTCTCGAACGCTTAATGGAAGAAGATCTCTGGGTCAGCTCTCCCTATAGCTTCAGAATCGGTGAACAGAGGTTGTCACTAAATAGGATTCACTCGGAGCTGAGAAATGCCAGTGAGATGGGGGAGTAAGCATGTTTCTAAGGTCAATTTCAAATGCAAACACGTGAAGACTGAGTCATGTCCTGAGTACTGGATGGTAAAGAAGTTCATGAATGTGAATATATCCCTGGAATTTAGGAAGAGACACAGAGATGGCTGTCTGCTGATGCAGGCAGAGGAGCACCATTTCTCCCTTTAAACTGATCAAAGAGGATTGGGGATATAGCCCAATGGTTCTGGCGCCTGTCTTGCAAGCACAGGGACCCCAGTTCGATCCCCGGTAACCACATACAATACAAGGTGTGGAGACTCACGCCCAGCAGCAACCAGTACCACATACCACAGTGCCGGGCGTGGTGGCTCACGCCTGTAATCCCAGGACTCAGGAAGCAGAGGCAGGAGGATTGCTGTGATGTGAGTTGGAGGCTGAGCTCAGGGCCAGCCTGAACTACAAAGCAAGACCCTGTCTCAAAAAAAAAAAAAAAAAAAAAAAAAAAAAAAAAAAAATTAAACTGATCAAAGAAAGCAGTTGTCCAACCAGTGTGAGGCAGAACTTGGTAGCATGCTTTGTCTGTCCTGTGCCTGAGAAGAGTATGATGGGAAATACTACCACACTGAGATTCACAGATCTTGGGAGGTGACACAAATTATCTGAGAGAGTCTAGAAAGACGTCAAAAGATGGCTCACAGAGTAAGCCTCTATAAACTATCTAGGTGCTATTCAGGTAAAGGGAAAGAAGACTCTGCTTGGAAGACAGTGTCTTACTCAGTTTGATGCTACTGTAACAGCACATCAGGCTAGGTTATTCATAATTAACAGATATTTACTCGGCGTGGTTTTGGAGAATGGGAAATCCAAGATCCATGAATCCTGATAGCTCCATAATAATGTGGTAGAAAGTGTCATACGGGGAGAAGGAAGCAGAGAGGGGACGAAAGTGAATGAGAGAGACAGACAGACAGCCAGACAAGGGGGAACTTTTTACATGCACAGGGTGGTCATCTCCTAGTCACCAGGTCAAGACTCCAGCTCTGCACTGTGAGGCCATCACTACTCTGCATGGCCATTTCCATCTGCACCTGCTTCCCAGTCGACACACAAATGCGAATGAAAAGAGAAAAGTGGGGTCAGTCAAAGTCACAGACCTCATGCTTTATAATCCTAGGACTCTGAGAAGGTAAAGCAAGTGAACGGAGCCTGGGCAGCTAGTAACTTAGCAAGACCCTGGCTTGGGAAAAAATGAGAAGCCGTGTTGTGTACAGGCACAAATTATTTTCCAGGGACCCCTGCAGTGAGTTCTATCCCCTGTTCTGTGTTAGGACGAATGGCGAGAAGAAAGAGATGGAGACAGAATTGGAGAGACAGATGCTGGGAGCCGGGATGAGCAGCGCTGGAGCAGTCCGAGGCTTGAGCAGGCGAAGCTCTGGACAGCCAGAGCCTTAGATATTTACTGGTGACATTATAGTTAGATGTGGGTAAAGGGTACATGGAGAGACTATGTGGAGTTGCTGTAGACTGGATATGGGCCTGATGTGGGCCGAGCCCCTACAGGTAGAGACAAAGCATTTTTGAATTAGTAGCAGAGCAGATGAAATACAGGTTGTGATTAATAAATAATTAACCTTGTCAGGCAGGGGATTTAGCTCAGTGGTTCTGGTGTCTGTCTTGCAAGTGTAAGGGCCCAGGTTTGATCCCCAGTAATGACATACAACAATGCTGGGTGTGGAGATTCACATCCACCAGGAATCGGCATCACATATCACATACCACAGTGCTAGTGTGGTGGCCTGTAATCCCAGCACTCAGGAGGCAGAGGCAGGAGGATTACTGTGAGTTTGAGGATGAGCTCAGGACCAGCTTGAACTATAAAGCCAGAGTCTGTCTCAAAATTTTTTTTTAAATAATAATAATAATTAAACTTGTCTTTTTAGTAAAGCTTTTAACTCTGTGAACAGAACGTAGGTGCAAATCCCTCCGACCTCAGCACACAGGCTTTGGCCAGACTCACTTCTACAAGTGAATCACTGTGGGCGAACTCTACACAGCCTGTGCCGCTCAGAGCCTGCATGGGACATAATTAATAAGACAGCCCTCCACACCACTTTAATAAAAGGTTCTTCAATTCTCTGATTAAAAACGGAGTAAATCACAAGAAAATATTTGTATTATTTTGGTAAAGGAAATGATTTCAAAGTCAAGATGCAGAATCAAGAGTCCATTTAAGAAGACTAGCCTATTTAAATACAAAATAAAAAATCTCTGATGATGAAAGATACTCAAACAAAATTTTTAAAGCAGCAAACCTTTGCAGCATTTAAAGCAATGTTTTGAGTTGTGTCTTTTAACTATGCAGAGGAAGTAAGACATAAAGAACCTAAAACACTTATAAAAATAAATTCCAGAGTCAGACCCTCCAGTCCTGTTGCGTCCATCTTTACTCATGGTGGACAGCTGTGCCCTCGGCCCCATCAGAGGCAAGTGTCCATCGGGGCTTCTTCCTGCTGGCTCCCTTCCTTCACTGATGGCCGCTGCAGCCCGCTTCCATGGGAGCATCCTGTGCAAAGGGAGCGGGAGCATGAGTAGGCCTCCAAGTGGCTGGCGTGATAACTCCCCCAGTGCACACGCGATACTTCAGGGACCAACACTGCTCCAGTCCTACTTGTGGACAGTAAAGCGCAAAACAGAGACACAACAGATCCGTGTCAAGCAAAAGAAAGGAGGAAAGAAGAGCATGTAGAGAAGATGTGAAGACAGAGATCAGGAGGCTGCAGAAGACGAGCATGGAAGGAACCCACGGGGCAGGGGGTGAGGAGCAGAGCCAGAAACGACAGGGGAAAGAGATGATGGTGTCATGTTAAACAAAGACGGAAAAACTAGGGCACAAGTACACAAAATGCAGTAGAAGGTCACACACATCCTCTGATGTGTAGTTTTGTTTGTTTCTTTATCCCAGAAAGGGCCAAAAGAAACAATACACTTTTGGAATGTGTTTTTCACCTGTGAAAAGTCTCTTTGGTCTCTTGTTCCTTGCTTCTGCAATAAATCACAAATTCTGGGACATCCTAGGTTATCTTCCCGATCTCAGAACCAAGGACATCTACCTAATGAACTTCCTTCCTGTCCTCGTAGGTGGTTCTGCTGTAATTTCACATTAGATTTTCTTAGAATCCATACAAGCCTGTTGAGCATCTAGTTCTACTTCCCCTCCCTCTGGATGTGCCCTGTAATTGATGACTTTTTCACTCCAGAACTGTTAACATCCCCTGAAATCATCAGTATAAATACTTTATTAATAATTTGTATTTATACAACATCTGCCTCCCAAAGAGCTCAAAGCTGTTTACAAACACCATCTCATTAATCCTGATAGCAACTCTTTTCTTTATAAGGTATAAATGTGTAGTAGCTAATGGGTACTGTCATCTTCATTTGGCTCATGGGAAAACTGAAATCCAGAGAAGAGTTATCATTTCAAGGTCAGTCAGGAATGTGGGAAGTAGCACAGAAGTGTAATTCAGAGTTTCTGCCTCCTTGTTCTTTATGTTTTCCCCTAGAAACTTCTGTTTCACAACACACATTCATTACTATGCATCGGAATAAATTTTTAATAATGCTTTCTCTCTTGAAGCTAAAAGAACAAAATACTAAAAACTCAATATGTTAACTCAGCGGACTTTCACTTAGCTTTCCAAGAGGTTGTCATTGCTGTGAGAGTCATGGGGAAAGATTAAATTGTGGCACTACCTTATAAAGAAAAGTGTGGTCACAGCAGCGAAGCTTCTTTCAAAATGAAGAGATATAGGCTGTGAGACCCCCACAGTCCTTTGCAGCTACCAGTCTGATCTTATGAAGTTCCTTGAGTAACTCATGAATGCTACTGAACAGCATCAAGGTGCAGGACAAGATCACCAAAGATCAATTCATAGGTGCCAGCCAGTGTGCCGGTAGTGAAGTGAGCCTTACACCATCATGGCTGCCATCAGAATGGGGTCAGCAGGACACTGGAGCAGCTGGAGGGCAGTGGTCACAGAGGTGAGTTCAGACCTGGAACCTGGAGTAACACAGCGCATTTGTGAATGGCTGGGGAGTCCTAGTGTAGAAGCAGCTCAGCTCCTCTTCCTGTATAAAAACATCTTTTGGAGTTAAAGTGTGATGTTTTCTGTGAGCCTGAGAGGTAGCAGCAGACACATGGGTGGATCTTTCAGCTAACAAACTGACTTGCTGAGAAAAGTACTGCACAACTTAGTCCGGAAGTGCTGCCTACACAAAGGACAGACAAGTAAACAGACAGGAGAACAATACTTCCACAGCTTCCTGTGTCCCCCAAGCCTGATGTGGTAAGTGTTCACATGAAGGTACTAATTCCTCTGCTTTTCCTGAAAAGGCTCAGGACTGACTATATACTGGCGGCATTGCTCTTGGTAAAAGAGAACCTCAACATTAGGCCCATTGATAAAATGTGCAGGTGGACTATTCATTAATAGCTACCGCATACCTGGTGAGAAAAAGACTTTGCAGATCTGCATCATTAGAGCAGCCTCCTTTAAACAATCAGATAACCAGAGAATCAACTGTGGAAGGTGAATATCAATAAAAACACTGTTCATAATGTTAGGTGTGTTTCTGTAACATTGGAGTCTCAAGGTCTGAGTTTATGGAGTCTGAACTTAAATTCTGTTTAAGCAAGGGCAGACTGTTCTTCCTAAAACAATGCTATTTCTGCTTTATTTGGTCTCTGGCATCTTATTCAATATGAGCATGACAGGCGGGCTTTAAATCTTTCTAACATCAGCATTTGGGGGAGCTGTGTTATAGGCAACTTCTTTTTTTTATTACCGTTTCTTCCTAATGCTTGAAAAGAAAACCTGGAATAATACTTTCTACGTATCTTGCCTGCTTGTTAATCTGGACTTGGTTAAAGCAAGCATATTGTGGAAAGCACATTGTAATGGGTGAATGGCTGATGAGAAGAAGAAGAAGAAGAAGAAGAAGAAGAAGAAGAAGGAGAAGGAGAAGGAGAAGGAGAAGGAGAAGGAGAAGGAGAGAGAAGGAGAAGGAGAAGGAGAAAGAGAAGAAGAAGAAGAAGATTCAAGAGGGAAAGGCGTGACATGAAACAGTTGAACTGATCTGGGCTTTGGCACTGCCAAACCTTGGAGCAATGTCTTTTCAAGGCCATTCTTTAGAAGAAAGTTCTTTGAGATTGTGTATCTTTTAAACAAGGCAGACTGGTGGGGTGGGGGGAGAAGAAAGGAAGGGAAGGGGGAAAGAAAATGAAATAAAAGGGAAACAAAGGTAAGTAGAAAAAAGAGTTTCATTTTAAAAACAAACAACTGAGCGGCTTGAAGCAGGCTTGGCGTGCCAACGGCGAGCGTATCTGTGAGGGTTCCGTGTAACTAGCACACGCCTTCCGCAGCAGCACCTGCAGAGCGGGGCTCAGGGACAGGGCAACGAAGGACCCAGGAGTAGTCGTCGGGAGGGACTCGGCACTTTCTGCCTTTTTCCTCTGCCTTCCTTCCTCTTCATTCCCCTCCCTCCCAGGTGAAGTTGTCATCTGCCTCTGAGAAGAATTTTGCTTAAATGTTTTGTTTTGCCTGGAAAACATGGTAGAAATCCAAAAATGCAAGAAACTTTATTCGTTCGAGAGTCCGTAAGTTACCTCTCAGCTGTTCAATTATAGAACTGAAAACCTAAAATGACCTGTGAACTTGGGTCCTTAATTTTGGAAAAGTGTGAATGACTAGAGTCAAGAGAGTAACTGGGTAAGTTTATCGTCCCATCTAGGATGCGTCAGAGAATGAAAACTATGTGAAGATTCACACCCTCCCTGTAAGTGAGGAACATTAGCCACATCCTTGTCAGCAAGTCCTGAAAGGCAAGTTAAAACATGAGCTGTTTCTCTGCTGTGGTGCATTTCTGTTTGGTGTGCAGATGTCTGCTGCAGAATGTTGATTCCTGTCCCATCAGAAGGACCGTGCAGTGCGCTGGCGCAGCAAGGTGATGCGATTTAACTTGTTCCGGGGTTTAAATTTCATGTGAGTGCGGCCTCCAGCTGCATCGTACAGTGTGTCCTAGTGACACGACACCTTTTCTACAAGGTCTTTGGTGAAATACACAACAGAAGCCAAAAATGTGCCTTGACTCAGACTTGCGGCAGGGAGCTATCAAAGTGGAGACCCGCTCAGCCCCATTTGCATAATATGCAGATGAAAATCTAATGAGAAAGCTATACTGACAGACGTTGCCTTGTTATCTGGTGGTGCTGTGCATAACAGCATGCGGCGCCCAGACATAATCTCCTGTAATGTTATTTTGCAATTTAAATGTTTTTTTTTTCTCCTTCCTCCTAAAGAAGACACATGTCAATAAGTGCCAGGCATCAATAACTGACAGTGGAGATAAGCTGAGCCAGACCAGCTCAGCCAGACAGAATCTCAGAGTTTATTTCAGGACATGGGTCTCCTCCCAGTGAGCTGCGGGCTGAGGAAGGGCACAGACGCAGCCCCAGGCTGGCTCACATGCCTCCATGTTCTGAGGGCTGCTTTTCAGCCCCAGTGCTAGTCCTGAGTATATTTCAAGGAACATTGCTGAGAACAAAATCGAAGGCCATCAATATTAATGATCTGAACCAGGAAGATAGCTTTTAGTGTGCAAATTAATTACCCTAATCACAGGGTTTTTTGTATCCATTTTAATGAAATAACTATTTATTTCATTGAATTCTGTGCTTTTCTTTTGCAAATAAGGCCCATTTACATGATAAATACATGAAATTTAAAAGGATGACTAAATTAAATTGAGAAAAAAAGACCTTTTAAATACAATTTTCTTAGGAAAAACAGCTAGATTAATGGGTTGGTTAGCTGACTGGCATCTGTGATTAAATCTTTTTTAATGTACGTCAAATAGAATTTAATGGACCTTGAGAAATGTCTACACAGTCAGTGATATTCAGGATGGGTAGGATTCCTGTTGTCTCTTGTCATTTGTTGGCAAGATCCTGAAGCTTGGGCTTGGGACTGTGCTTGGACACGTGTAACCCGCACTCCTCCTCCCTGTTTGTCGTGGTGTCTTCTTGCGTCTCACCTTGTCCTTTTAATCTCATCTTCAGACTGGGGGGTCTTCTTGAACAAAAGGTAACCAACACATTTCTCTCTTTTAGAGAAGCCTGAGCCAAAAAATAACTGCAGTATCCTCAGAGAGCATTAAAGGCGTTTCAATACACCTCACATTCAACCGTCTACATCACCTGTGCACACCCTGCTGGCTCCAGTAGTTGAGAGAGACAGGAAGTGAAGGAAAGAGAGCGCGAGTCTTCATTCGGAGGAATTTACTGTGAATCTTTTAGTCTGTGGATTTTGAAAACTTTATTTATTGCAGGCTTTGAAAGGCTGTAAATGCAACAGAAGAGAGATATGAAACATGTGCTAGGTAGTTTTTATTCTCTCTCTCTCTCCCTCCCTCTCTCTCTCTCTGTGATAAGAGACCCAAGGACAGAGCCTCTCTCCACCCGCCCCCTACCCCAGTGGTGCCACTGGAGATGTCACCCTCTCCCTTTGATTTGCCATGATCAATCGCAGCTGTGGCAGCCAGGCAGGCGGCCCCAGGCACCAAGACAGGAGCACACGAGGATTTACATCTCAATAGCTGCCACCATTTTAAAGATAATTATAACCTTTTTAGATTCATAATTTTCTGTGGCTTCACTAATATTTCAACAACGTAAATATTAATTTAGTGGGTTTAGGAGGAAATGTGTCTCTCGCCCTTGCTACCCCTCTTCTCTTTATCTTGAAAAATGTAGAACAAAGGCTTCCACCAAAATTGGGCTGGGGCACGATGGGAAAGTGGGATGCTCAGCACACTGATCTGAGGATCTCGGCTCTATCTCTGCCAAGATATACCGTATCTCTGTGGTATATTTCAAAGGAAATCAACTGTGGCCGACCAGGGGCAGTTAGAAGGGGCAGATAGACGGAACAGTCGGCAGGGCCAAAGACACTGACACTGATTTCTCCCTAGGCAGCTTTTCTAAGGCTTTAGTTTTTTCCAACTCAGAGTGTCAACCTCCAAAGGCAGGCAGATGGGATTCATATTTCTTCAGTCATACTCTGAGTGTGGTGGGAGATCCGAAAAAGATGAAGCTATCTTGATGAACTCAAAAGTCTTGAAAAGAGAGAAAGGGAAATTGGCCCCCAAAGATACAGAGACTATAAAGAGGCTTATATTTCACTGTTACTGCAAACTTCCTCTCCACTTATTATCATTCTAACACTTTATTTCCCACCAGCTGATGCAGCTGGGAAAGCATCACATGGCACAAACAGATGTCGACTCGCTCAAATTGCCTGACCATGCTCTGTGGACTGTGATCTCTTTTTTTGTTGCCGCTCAAGTACTGTGCACATTGTAGGCACGAGGACAGGGCTCTGATTTATTTTTTTTCTTTTTTACATTCATTAAGTAGCTACAAGTATTCTCCGAAGGGCCTATTGCCTTATACTGCTCAGCATCATCCAAACAATTTACATCAAGCAAATAAAATCAGAAGAACATATTTTCCATTCCCACTGATAAGTAAGAGCAATCATGTACATTAAGAGAAAAATTGATAATGGTGCCGGTCAGATGTTACAAGCAGGTCATTTGGTTGCTCTCCTTGATAAAGTGCAGAGCTACAATAATTGCCCTGAGATCTCTTTACGGACAAGACCTTTATTTCCTAGGCACCAAAGCTGTGGGATTGAACATTGCTTGAAAGTGACTTGGGGAATAAAACTGCTCATGAAATATGCATGACCAACACATAGGCTGCTGGGGAAACTTAGTGTATTATGAATGACCCTTCTGTAATTGTAAGGAAATGATATTCATTTAAGTGGATGTTTATCACAGTTAAAGGTGCACCTAATGAAACAGAGGTCACAAGCCTAAAAACATAAGGTTAGAGCCCTTTTACTTCCCCATTTCTCTCTCTGTTTGAAATGACCTGGCCTTTATCCGCAGCTGTTTGTCTAACACCTGCATGCCCTGCGTATGCAGCCTTAAAGAGTTCTTGTCACCTGTATTTAAATGCCAAAAGGGCTGCTAAATTAAATGCTTTTTCAGTATTACATCTACACATCTGGGAAATATCAGGCAGCATGCTGCAGTATGTGTCAGCTCAGCTCAGGGTTTTCAGCTACTGACATTTGGTTTGCTGAGGTGCCCTCCTCACATACCAGCCCCATTTCTCTCCAAGGGAAATGTCTACTTGTACAGTCAGACAGGAATTGGGCTTTTATTCTGAGAACAGCAGCAAGGTGATCCTTCTGGGGTAGGCTGATCCCTGAGGCAAACTCTCAGGCAGCTCGGCAGAATGGATAAAACTAAGCACCTGAGAGCAAGATGACTTCATAGTGCTCCCCTCCCTGGAATTCCAGCCTTAGTCCTCTCCAGCTAGGTGAATTTGGACAGATGACTTGCCTGAATTGAGTGTTTGCTTAGAATTTTCTTCTATAAAATAGGATTCTTAAGTACTTGTGACCTCTCGGAGTTGTTTTGAGAGCAAATTTTAATAGCTGAAAGAGCTTAAAGCAGTTTCTGGCACACACTAGGCATCATGCGAGTTTTAAATAGATGCAGTTTGCTCTGTTGGCTTTTCTGTTGTCTCTCCCCTCACGCTGGCGGTGTCTTCTGCCTTCACCTCCCATGCGCATGTTCGTCTTTGGGATTTGGGGATGACTTCACCCATTTGGGCTGTGATAACAGAGTACCATAACCAGAGAGCTGGTAAACAGACATTTATTCCTCACAGTCCTGAAGGCTGGAAGTCTGAGGTAGGTGCCAACACGGACCTCTGTGTGAGAACTCTTTCCCAGGGTGCAGATAGACAGCCGACCTCTCGAGGGGCAGGCAAGCTCTCCTGGGTCTTCCTGAGCGGACCCATCACATTCATGGTAAGAGAGCCGCATTGTACCCAGAAGGCCATTGCCTGACGTCATTGCTGTGAGTGTTCGGACTTCACCAGCATGAATCTGGAGACACAGACACTCGGGCTGATGCATGTATAGCCACTGTGACATTTCCAGGCACCCAAGATCAACTTTGTCTGAGCACATGTCTCATGAAGGCAGCAGGGACCCAGTGGAAGAGGTTCACTCATTCCCAAAGTGTACCGCAAGACTTTCCAGTCTAGCTGACATTTACTTACTATGTTCATAGTGTACTAGAAAAGAGAAAGGAAATTACTCTGGAAAAACATGCAGGATGGAAAACACAGGTCTTCATGACCTAGAGACTCCAGCGTTGATCTTTGCAAACAAAGACCTGGGCATGTGGAGCTGCTGCCCTGTCAGCATTCAAACTGGATTACTGTCAGGACACAGTACACTGCTGCTTTAGCCACTGTCGGGGTAATGTGTCACACAGAGCCAGACAACTACCACAGTGCCTTTCAACATACAGATGCAGATTTTACTTTCCACTGAGAATTTGTGTAGATGAACTGGGGAACAAGGGTTCATAAGATCAAAGTGAGCCTATGATACAAACTAACAAATCTATGTATTTTCTGTTATATTTCAATCTTATGTTATCTGTTCATATGGAGAACTTTTCTTTCCTAGTAAAATAATTCTATCATATATGTAGTTCTTATTTTTATAATGACCAACTCATACTCCTTAGCCTGGGACTGTCCTTGTTTTAAACAATAATCCCCATGTCCTGGGAAGCCAGTCACTCTTGGGCCTCTCAGAATAGTTGGTCTCCTATTTGTGTCTTAGATTAGATGACTATCAGTATCTTGCCTGAGCTAGTCTATACACAAAAGAAGAAATTCCTACTGTAGCTTTACATGTGAATATACATGTTTTTGGAGGAAAGAAGAATCCAACAGTATTCACTTCTTCATAGTCCTTTGAACATCTCTGAATTCCACACTACCTTTTGGTCTTTTATTTGGAGGGTAAACAGGGGTAGGAGGGAAGGAAGTAGTCAGCACGGCTGCCCCCCAACTCCTGCAGGGATTGAGAGGGACAGTTCTGATGTTTCTTAGGAGACTGGAAGGCAAGTTCTAGGGTAATCTCTGCAGTTCTTCATGGGAACTGTAATTGAATTTGGAAATAGAATCATCAGAACTTTCCTTGCTTCCATTCTGGTTATTTTCCAATCCATTTTGTGACTTGCAAGTTTGTGAAGGATGTGATTTGTTTGTTTGTTTGTTTGTTTTACATAATTTTATATTCTAGGGAAAAAATGGTGGATTGTATTTTTACCTAAAAGTAGAACAAAGAATCAAGGATTCGGCTACCATTCTACTCCATGTTTTTCCTGCCCTGCCAGTCATCCAAATAGCACACAGCAACACGTGAATAGCTTGTGTGACTCTCATGCAGGTCAAAGACAACGAGCATTTATTGTGCAGGTTCTAATTTGATGCAGAGTCTATGTCACACTCAGATTAACACATTTGAGCTGCCTAATTCCATGGTAGGCTCAGAGGAATATATTTTCTCCAAAAATCTGCTCCAATGGAAACATACCTGACTTATGAACAAATGCACTTGTGAGCCAATTAATAGTAATGACAAGAGAAATGTTCACAAACATCGTAGAGTAACAGCTGCATCCAAAAAACATGTTGTGTGCAAATTATACATCCGTCTCTTTGTTAAAACACTCTCTCTTTATGCTTCCTTTGTGAGAATTTCTCTCTTACCTTAAAATTAGCACTGATAATCACAGCAAAAACTTAATGAGCACTTACTGATTGCTAGATACAGTGACTCAATATGTATTAAGATTCTGGAAACAGATGCTACCAGATCCCTAATTTAAAAATAAAGAAACTGAGTGGGAGCAGTTGAATAATATCTCCAAGAGCAAGTCCCAGATAGGAAGTCAACCCCAGTGTTCACATTTCCTGCTTGGTCTGTTCCATGACCCCGAGACGTTTATAAACTAAGTCTGCTCCTGTTCTCTCAATTAAAGTAAATTAGCAGGTTAAGGTACCTTTTCTGAGAACAAAGACAGGTTCAGCTGTCTAGGAGCAGCTGGTAAAATTTGTTTCCCACACTGTAGTTTGTCTTTTTGTTCTGTTGGTGGTTTCTCTTGCTGTGCAGGAGCTTTTTAATAAAATGAGATCCCAGTTGTTGATTTTCTGAGCTCACTCTCTTTTCCGAGTATGGGTGTTCACTGCCACGAATTTCCCTCAAAGAACTGCTTTCCTTGTGTCCCATAGATTCCTGTATGTTGTACTGGTATTATCATTTAACTGCAGAAACTATTTTCTCTTTCTCTCTCTCTCTTTTTTTTTTTTTTAGACAGGGTCTCGCTTTGTAGTTCAGGCTGGTCCTGAACTCAGCCTTGAACTCAGCAATCCTCCTCCTCCTGCTTCATAAGTGCTGGGATTACAGGCGTGAGCCACCATGCCTGGCCCTGTGCAATGTGGTACTGATTGCTGATGGATGTGCATTATGATGCCTAGCTTTGTTGTGTGTGGTTACCAGAGATCAAACCCCAGCCCTTACACTTGCAAGGCAGGTTTCAGAATTACTGAGCTAAATGTCTAGCCCAGAAACTACTTTCTTGTTTAATTTCTTCTCTAACCTACTGGTTGTTCAGGAGAGTGCATTCAATTGTCATGTGTTTAGGAAATTTTTGGAATTAATTTTGGAACTGCTCTCCAATTTCAAGGTACTATGCTCCAATAGTTAGAGAGGATTACTTCAATTCTTTTGCATTTACTTAAACATGTCCTATGAAATAGCATGTGGTCTGTTTTGGAGAATGACTTAGGTGCAGCTGAGGAGAATGAGTGTGTTTTCTGTTTTTGTGGAGTGGAATACTCTGTAGATATCTATTAAGTCATTTTGTTCAAAGGTTTGGTTCACTTCTGGTATTTCATTGTTGATTATTTGTCTAACTGATCTGTCTGTTTGTAATAATGGGGTGTTGATATCTCCCACTACTGCTATATTAGTGCTTATTTGGCTTTTCATGTCCAATAAAACATATTTGATACAGTTGGGTGCACTAGCTTTTGGTGCATATATATTTATGAATGGCATCTCTTCCTCTTGGATTGTTCCCCATACAAGGATATAATGTCCTACTTTGTTTCTTTTTATTAGTTTTGGTTTGAAATCTAATTTGTCTGACTCTTTTGTGCTTTCCTGTAGCATGGAGAATTATTTTCTATCTTTTTACATTCAGCCTATAGATTTATTTTCTGATTAAATGTGTTTCTTGAATATAGCATATTGTTGGATCTTGCTTCTTAATCCATTCTACCAGACTGTTTCTTTAATTGGTGAATTGAGGTCATTAATTTTTTTTTTTTAGACAGGGTCTCACTTTTGTAGTCCAGGTGGCCCTGAGCTCAGCCTTGAACTCACAGCAATCCTCCTGCCTCAGCCTCCCGAGTGCTGGATTACAGGCATGAGTCAGCACACCCTGCACTGTGGTATGTGATTCTCCCCACACCCAGCATTGCATGTAGTTACTGGGGATCGAATCTGGGCCCTTGTGCTTGCAATAAAGTCATCGGACCACTGAGCTAAATCCCTGGCCCAGGAACCATTAATATTGATGCTTATATGTGTTGACTTATCTTTATCATGATATTTTCTTGCTGTTGTCAGTTTTATTATTATTATTATTATTATTATTATTATTATTAATCCCTCCTGTTTAATTTCTTTCCTTACCTGGTGACTTCACTCTGTTAGGTCTCAGAAAGTTGTGACTCTCACTGTATTTTTCTAGGATATTGCTTATAATTTTTTGGACTGTTGGTTTTGCATTTATGACATTTTTCAGATATTCTTTGTCTTGGACTTATCTTATTTCTCCATCAGTTTTGAAAGATAATTTTGCAGGATACATCAATCTAGGTTGGAGGTTATTTCCTTATAGTGCTTGAAGTATTTCACTCCGGGCTTTCCTTGACTTGAGAGTTTGCACCAAAAAGTCTCCTATAATTTTGAAGCATATTCCTTTGTATGTGATTTGTTTCCTTTCTCTAACTGCTTTCAGTATTTTGTTCTTCTATTGGGTTTCTGGTATCTTGACCATTATATACACATAGATTTTTTTTCATGGTTAGTTATGTTAGTTAGTTAGAGTCCTGTGTACTTCACTTATCTGTATGTCATATGATTTTCTCCTGCTTGGGAAGTATTCCGCCATTGCATCTGTGAACAGTTTTTTGATGTTGTCACATCTGGGAACATTATCTCATAGTTCTTCATTGACTTCCATAAGTCTTCTGTTGTTCTTTGCACCACCTCGCAGCTGCTGGATTGATTTCTCATAGTTTCTTGCTATTTTTAAGAAATCTTTCATTTCCTGGTCACTAACTGCAATCCTATCTTGTATGTCTGAGATATATTTTCTCGTTTGCTAGTTTTGTTATGTAAACTTTCAAGGGAGTTTTCAGTGTCTTGAATTTCCATTTGATTCTGTTTATTGGATTCCATTCATTTTCTAGGCTGGAATCCCATCATATTGGTTAGGCCTTCTATTTTTTCACCTGTGTCTTTCACTGTGGTTGCTGTCTCTGTTGTTATCTGGGAGATCATTTCTGATTTCATTCTTTCCAGATTCTCTTTTGCTGTTAGCTTACGGAGCCCAGGCAGTTGAGTTTCAGGTTTTTTCCACCTCATCACTCCCTAAATTTCCCTTTGAAATTCTGAAATTCTGTCTGAATCTTATTTAGGGGTTTCTCATTTCTATTTTATTCTTGGTTTTGGTTTAAGTCCTGGGTTGATGCCTGTAAAATGCTTATTGCCAATACCTTTCTAGCTAATATTTAGAATCTTATGAAATGGGTACTTCTTGGATCATCCTCTTGGTAAAACTGGCCCTTAGGCCATCTCAGTTCTGGAACACCAGAAAAGATAACTGAACAGGATGATCACCTCACCAGCCACTGTAGTCCAGTGGGATTTTATTGCAGAGATTTTCTTCACTCTTCCAGTGGGCTTCAATTTTCTTGAAGGAGCCTTGACCAGGCCCTCTCCTTGCTGGTCTCCATTGCTCTGTTCTGGAGTTTGGTCTTAATGGCCATGAGAAGCTGTGTTGTACAGATCCAGATATGTGAGCAGCCAGGGCTGCCCTCTGTGGTTCAAGGTGGAGATGCTGTGTCTGCTCCCTGTGCTAGTATCCCATGAGATCTTCTGGGCCCACTGATGTGTGGAGGCCAGGCCAGAGCGCCAAATATCCCAACAAAATTGCCAGGCCTACTCACTGTGCCACAATTATTGTGCTCCCACCCTACACGATGGTCTCATAAGAACTCTAGGCCAACCCTGTGGAGAGGTCAGAGTCACTGAGCCTCTGCTAATGTGCTGGAGAGTCAAGCCTGCTCACTGTGTCACAAACCAAGGTGCAGTTGCAGGACTTCCTCTTTACATAATGGTCCCGTGAGAAGTCTGGCCCAGCATTGAGGCAGAGTTGTCAGGCACCCGCAAATATCCCAGCCAAACTGCTGGCTCCACTAATTGAACCATGAACCAGGACACAGAAGTGGTCAGAGCTGTTAGGCTTCTGTGAATGTCCTAGCAGAACCACTGAATCTATTCACTGATGGCAAACCAGCACACAATTGTGGGCTGCTTCCTTATGTGATGGTCCTGCAAGAAGTCTGGGCCCAATTCTGTGTCAGTCAATTGATCTTTATGAAGGTCAAAGGCATTATAGATCAAAAATAGCCTTTCAACAAATACTGCTGGACACTCGCACAGACTTTACAGCTTTTGTAGAAATGAATAAAATGGAATGCAGGCCTCTGTGGAAAATACAAATCTATAAAACATCTAGAAAGTAAAGTACAAGAAAACCTAGATGGCCTTGGTCATAGTAATGACTTTATACCAAAGGCCTGACCACGAAAGGAATTATCCATAAGCTGAAATTCATTAAAGTTAATAAGTTCTCTGGGTAAATGATACTGCCAAGAGAAAGAGAAGACAGACCACAGACAAAAAAATAATTTGCAGAAGAAGCACCAGAAGGATAGAAGTATTTTACAGTGGATTTTCTTGTGAATACAACCACTCAACTCCTGTCCCAAAGCTGTGTCATTGGTGAATCTGGGCCAGACAGAAACAGGACTTACAGCAGGTTGGGTGTTCAGAGGGTGCTATAGAGTTTGGGTGATTGCCACTGGCCACCCTGAGCTTTCTTTTGGTACTGAGTTCATACAGGTTTTTGACTCATCCCTAATAAAGCATCTCTCTCACTACAAGGGGGGTGACATGCACATTTGAGTTGCAATTGCTAACATGGGTATTTTTCATGCTTTTCATATCTGCTGGCTCTCATTTTGAAGCAGGCTCTAATTTTTCTTCCATTGCCCAAACTCCAGTGAATCCCCGGTAGGCACCTTCCTGTGTAACTCCAGTTATAGAAGTGCAGCTCCCTTACAAGGCAGCCAAACCCAACACCTTTGTCATTCCCACTTTTTATAATCGACTTCTAGGTGTGCCTTATGCACAAGTGCAACTTCATCTCACTTGTCCACTGCCATACGCTTCAGGGTAGAACAAAGTTCACTTTCAAATTTGATCTCAGCCAAAATGAAAAGGAAGAGAATCATGAAAGAGAAAGCTGGTTACAGCCATCAATATGGATTGCACTGCAGGCTCTTTTGCTTTATCCTTTGGATGGGAGTGAGGGGAATCTGCTTCTGCATGCAGCTGCTGTGGCGCTGACTTGGGCTGGGGAGCATGGCAGAGGCGGCTCCTGAGCACAGCCTGGCGTGATGCTGCTTTCTACCCGCACATCCCTGGGAAGCACTGTGAACGGCCCTGGCCCCTTTCCTCTAATCCCAGCAGCAATCCCTGGGCCCTTTCAGCAGCATAGTGGAAACCACCCCACGTTCATTTCACATGCCAAGTTTACGAGGAAGGGATCTAGGAGGAAATGACAGGACTTCCAGAGGGAGAATGTGAATTTTCTTTAAAAACAACAACAACAAAAAATATTTTAAAGCCCATGTAGAGCTCACATCTCTACTTGAAAGAAAGAGACCAGTTGAGTATTCTTTAACTACATTAGTGATCCTGCTGAATCCGAGTGTGATTCAGAGTACAGAGGCCTGTGTCCAATGTCTGAATTTATTCTGACTTGGTGAATCATCTTGGAAAAGTCCCCTGAAAGGCATCTAGAATCTGGTCACACCTATCCTACACACCTGCAAGGTCAAAGCTGGGGGAGGGGAGAGAAGGAGTGGAGGACTGTAGACACAGTTCCCTGACATTATACAGGCTGTTCCTGGAATAGAGATGATAAGTATGGCCGTCCAAGTGACCTGGCACCATTTCTATGAAATCAGGCATCACTACCTTTTTAGGAGCCAAGCATTCTGAATGCTTTTACTTTATTCCCTCTGAGTTTTAGTGATACACTCAGAGAGGAAGTGCATGAGACCTCTTCCTTTCTGGCCCTGCAAGCCAGTGAAGTACTGAATTTTAAGAGAGCAGGGAAGCAAATACAGGACATGGCGGCTACAGTTCAAGTTCTGCATTTATTGGGTTGCGCAGGGAATGCCAGTGGGCTGCCTTTTTTCTGGAGTTATATGTGATTGATCCTCTTTAAATAAACCCTGGCTAGCTCACAAATAGCTTTGCTTTGCCAACATTTTCTCAATATGGCCTCCAGACTCTTTATGGTGTAAAAAAATTACCAAATAAAATTCACAAAAAGGCAACAAGAAACATATCTTACAAATTTCTGTACAGCACTCAAGCACAGTTCTTGTGCCAAAATCGCACAGCTGTGGGCCTGCCACTGTGGATCCATCTGCTCTATGCTCTGTGGTGCAGATATCTGAAACAGGCAGCAGTGGGTAGGTGCATCCTTTGTTGGAACCACACACACCTTGCTATGGAGCTTTCCTGGATTTTTTTTTTTTACTCCATTGCCGTCTGTCCATTTGGAGAGAACTGTCACCAGCATGCTACTTGTGCAAAATGCTGTAGACACTGTGGGAAAAATACAATTGCTCAAAACAACTGGGTATTTGCAGCATGATGCTTAGGCTTTCCTGATTTCAACTAGAAAAGAGATCCTTACATGCACGAAAGGGTGGGAAGACTCAGAACATGAGTACTGACAATTGGTCTTTGTTAGCTTGTGAACACTAAAACCATCCACAGCCCAAAACAGAAGTCATAAATGTCAGTATCTGTATCTATTTCCTTTGTAAACATTGTTTTATATTCATGAAAGTATTAAATAAATTTACATGTTTTAATTTTCAAGGAGAGCTTAATAAATTGCATCCTACTGAACTTATTAACACGTCTAGGTCAGAACCTCTTTTGACAGGAGAAGCACTGGCAGGATTGTCTGGATCCATGAAACCAGCTGCTTCTGGGATGCTGGGCCAATCACTTCAGGGAAGAGGCTCAGGACAGCTGTAAGTGTAACTTCAGCTGGGGGAGCTCATTCACCTTTAGTAAATGTTTTATTTTACAGCTAGTACACTTTCTTTGAGGTGAAAATGGAGGATGTTAGCTGCTAAAGACTCTAGACTCCTCCACGAGATGATGTGTTTACTTGCAGAAAACAAAATTTATCAGGCAATTGATCATCTCAAGATACACTTATCAAATTGTTTGAACAGATATATCTGTGATACAGTGGTGTTTATCCACACTTCTTAACCTATTAAATAACAGGGATAAATAATAAGTTTAATATCTTCATCTTGAGTTAACCAATGGGCATGAACATTTCTGTGAAGGGTTTTAATATAACACAAAAATATCTATGGATGTCACACTGTCACTAATAGAATTTGTGGATAGTTTTGTCCTCATGCGTTACTGAACAAAACAGTGAATTTCAATTAATGATCACTAAAAACAGTTGTTTTCCCTATCTAAGCTCATAGGTCCTGGATTATATACTTGAACTACTTAGTGGACCTGGAATAAGATTCCTTTCAGACCATTATATCTCTGAACATAATGAATAAGATTTTACTGTCCAAGTAGTATGAGAAAATGTTACATGAATTTGGGGTTCCAGTTTCACGGATCCTGAACTTTCTCGGTCCAAAAAAATATATGTGCTACTGTTTAATCTTTGCCGTGCTGGCCTTTTGCATGTCATACAGAAGAACATTTCTCTTGTGCATCAATGTTGTCTTTACTCTATGCTCTTCTGTCATTCTGACTTCTAGGTGTGAGCTAGATACACACTCTGTCCATCTTCCTTTGTTGCATAACCAGCCCTATTCCTCTCTTCTCCGGTTTCTTATTCCTTCCTAATTCTAACATTATTTAAGTATTATTGATCACCAACAAATTCATTTATATCTATTATTTATCAAGTGGCCACACCGTAATTCTCAGTGAAAGAATGTTTGAGAAGCTTTGGAGGGCCCCTTCTCTGCTGCTTCCCATCCCATCCAGCAATGACCCTGACTCTACAGTCAGGAGCGAGAACAAACCTAAAAACAGAGGTAAATGCTGCAAACTGCTTTCTCAATGTAATCTTGAGGAGCCTGAAGGCCTAGTCTCTCCTAAAAGCTCTGGCGGACTGTAAATCGTCAGAAACTTGTTCACTTCTCACTAGATATAAGAGCTACGTGCATGAAGGGAGCCATGTATGAGGGGGATGGTTGAGCTAAATGACTCTGCAGGTCTTGTCTAACTTCAAAATTCTTTGATCCCATGTCAGTTTTATCTGTGCAGCTCAGAACTTCATACTCAGATTTTATGCGTGTAAATTGGCTATGATCGGTGTGTTCACAAACTTAAAAATGGAATAATCAATAGAAATTAGGAAACATTGGCTACTCACACTTGTTAGATATGAGTTTCAGATTCATTTGGTTGTCAGTAGGTCTTGTGTTTCTGTTTTATTTTTCTATGGAGGACAGGGGTAAGGAGTTATCTTAAATGATAGTGCCTGCGTCAAAAAGTGCCTCAGTCACAAATGCACATTTTGTAAATACTTACTGACACTGCTAACGATGGAACTGCAGTGTTGCTCAGTGAAAAACATAAAAGATACCTTTGGTTTTGTGATGAAATTAACATATCTAATCATTAGGAAAACATTTGCCCTCTCAAAGTCTACTCCCAGAAATGACTACAATTAATTTACAAACAACCTTGAAGATATCTGTGCACTCATGCAAATATATATGGAGATGGATATCTGTAACTTTAAGTAAGTAAAATAATTTTAAACATGTTGTTTTTAACATCTATCTAGGTCAATAAATACATTACTATCTCAACGAGAATTTGGTATTCCATTGATGGAAGTGTCACTATCGGTCAACGCATGTGTTACTTTGAAAACGATCAGCCTTCAGAAGCCATGTAAATCTGGCAGCATAGTGTGACGCTGCCTTGGTGGCCTCCAAGGTGATCATGATCCGTTTACACCAGGCAGTGTTAACACCAGCCGGAGAGTCACAGCCAGAGCCAGACACCAAGGTCCACGTATCACAGACCAAGTCAAGTCAACAGGGAGAGCTTACAAGAATCCCGAAGGCACCTGTGGAAACATAAACACCCCTGGTACCTCAGGAGTACCTAGGAACTTGGTCCTCTTCTCATAGTAGGCACAAGAGCTCTGTGAGAGGCTCCACTGTGCCACAAAGGAGGGTGGCACCATCCCCGCTTTGCAGTCAGCAGCTCCCTGAGAATCTGGCCAATGACGAGGGCCATTGCTCTTCCCTGGCAGGGTTTTTGGACCTGGAAACAAAAATAGAACATGGCTGTGCCAGGGCCAGCAAGGGCACCGCTCAGTCATCACAAAAAGTTGCAACAGTTCCGAAATTAGAAGCTCTATCTTGTTTCCAGTTTGGGAGGATTGACCCAAGGCCTTTCCACTGAGCTACATCCTCAGTCTTTTCTTTAATCTTTATCTTTCTTTCTCTGTACTTCTTGTCTGCTTTCTCTTTTACTTTCCTTCCTTCCTTCTTTCCTCCTTTGTTTCTTTCTTTTCTGAGACAGCTTCTTTCCAAATCAGTGAGCTGCCCACACTAGCTTCCAACATGCAACCTCTTTCTGGGGCCTCCAAAGTGCATTTGCCAACACTCCTGGCCAGGATGTATCACCTTTATCCAGTTAGTATCCCTATGTCAAGGAAGAAACTGGGCCCATTGTCTCAGTTTTAAACATGATGAGACTATGACACATAGTACTTGGTGCGAGGCTGGACAAGAACACCAAATCTCTGTGAAGAACAGATCGAAAACTTGGAAGAGCCCATAGGTGACTGACATGAAGACCAGAACAAACATCAAAAAGGTGACAGATGCATTTTCCTCTCAGTGAATCCTGATGAGGCCCAGGGTACATGTCCTCCCACTGGGAAGGCAGTTTTATTCAATTCCTTTCTTTGAACTCTTGCTTCTATTAAACATTAATTAGTGCTCTGATGAAGAGAAAACTTTCCCTTAGCAAGGAGGCTTCTACTGTCATTCACTAGAGGAAGGTTCTATAAGTCATTAGTATTCCTGTGTGTGGATAGACACAAAAATAAATGCCCTGTTGTATTATTCAAGATATTAAAGCATTAAAAATGCACTTTTCCTGATCTTATGGTATAGGCACCACGATGACTATTTGTATGACCTGGATGAGACACGTGGCTAATATGATAGCCCCCCTGGATTCCACAGTATTTATATTTAAAATACTGTGCCAGATCCTATGAAGAACAAAGACACAAATTTAATCCTTAGAGAATTCACAGCTTTATTGAAAGAAATGAACAAACAACAATAAAAGGCAACTACTAAGCACCCGAAATCATTTGCTTGAGATCATACAGAGTGTAGGATTCAAGAATGGTGCAGAAGTGAGATGCTTTTTAAGTTCATCTGTGCAGAGAAAGACACGAGATCCCCTTACACTATTATGCGTATTCCCTGAACTAGAAAATACTAGATTAAGTGATCAAGAAATCCTGCATCTTAGCTACCAGAAAGGCTACCATTGCCATGTCTATAAACTCAGAGAAAAACAAAAAACAACAACAACAAAAAAACGTTGAATAAGTGGGAGGAGAATAACTAGTCCTACATGGGATAATGTTAGCTTAAAACACAGATGCATTTAGGCGTATCTCTAAATACTCACTTCGAGTAGGAAGGAATGTCTGCGTCTGTTCCCCCAGAGGACACCCCAGCATCTTGTGGCCAGAAATGCCCCCTCCTCCTCCCTTCCCAGCATTGTCTGCAGGTGCGTTCAGCCTAAAAATGAAGCCCTCTGCATGAGACTGTAGTGGCCCCGCTGATCACTTGGCAGTGAAGGCTGCCGGCCTGTTTTGCATGTGCGTTTGGGAGATTTCCAAACAGATGCAGATGCATCTTTACTTTCTTGGCAGGAGAGCTGAGAATTTAAGGATTCTTGTGGGGAATTTATGCTGCTCTGAAAACTTAACCCATCATGGAAGTGACATAAAAAAAGCTCCTATAAAGACATGACCTTTGCCTCCTTTTGGAGTCTGTAACTCGGCCTCCTGTGTCTTTGTTGCCTTTTATTAAAGCTTTAGTGACTTTCTTTGTGAACGGTGATTTTCACTGTCCTGAGCTCTCTGGGGTCTATTTTATTTTCGACAATGATTTCCATTTCATCTGAATCTATTGTTGTGGCCAAAGATGTGTTTCTGTATTCAGAAAGTGCTATCAGTCAGGATGGGAAAAAATATTGTGTGAAAGCCATTTGGGGGCAATTTAACAAAAAGGGGGTAGATAAATGAGAGTAACCTATAATTTTACTACCTAGAGCTACCCACTAACAAGGAAAAAATAAGTCTCCACAATAGGTGAGTTATGGATGGATCCATAGCCCAATTGGCAAATCCCAGACAATAACTCTTGTCTGTCTGAGTCATTTTATCCCTACATGATCGGAGAGAACAAAGAATTTCCTGCCTATCAGGAAGATTTTATAATTTCATATCTGCCCATATTTATCTGGGCTAAATACAGCCAAGAGCTTTTTAATATTCTCCCCGAAGGACACTTTGAAAACTCACCAAGTAGGAATTAGTCTGTAAAAAGGCAGAGACGTACTGCTCTACAAAAAGCATTTTCTTAGATCAGGGAAGCTGCAAATAAAACAAACACAACAAAGAGAATTAAACAGTTATTTGAAAAGAGAGTAATTCAGCCTCCTTGATCTGACATTGAAATGATTTTAGTAATGGTTAGCCAGATCCTTCTCTGCGAAATCCAGAGAGGGAAGACACGTTGTTTCTCCATCTGCTTGATATGCCAGGTTTTGTTTTCTACCCACCCCCTCACCACTCCCTCCTCTCTTCCTCTTACCTGTGTAACCCGTCTGTGCCCGACATGGACCCCTTCCAGGACGGCTTCCCCACCCGCTGCTCAGAGACTTGAAGCACAGTTGCAGCACCGAGACATCTGCACTGACGCACCGAGTTTATTCTTTGGCTCAGTAGGATGCCTTGAAGAAAGGTTCTCCAGCAGGGTCTAACAGGAGCTTTATGAGTTGGGAGTTTATTTTTCCATCTTTAGGGTAACTACTTTGCTAGAAGATGACAGAGATACTGAGACTCCCTGCATCTGCTTCCCTCCTGGAACCCAGCACCAGGGATTTATGATCAGCCAAGACCAGAGAGCACCCCACAGAGGACTGCTCACAAGGCCTTTTAAAACAAAGCCAGGGCCTTCAAGCAGCGTATCTGCATCTGCACACTTGATTCTAGATAGGCTGGTGCACCAACACTTCCCCTGAAAGAATAACCGTGGCTGAGGAGAACCACTTCCAACTGTGAGGCAATTAGAGTGCTGCTGAATGGCTGATTGCGCGTGTGTGGTCCCCTTAGTTCCCTGGTGGAGCGTGCTTATAGTTCTGCAATTGGATAAAATGGATTGGAGGGAGGCTGTCTCACAGAAGTGCCAGCTGTTCTACTGTTAATAAAGACACTATTTAGCTATTAATACATCCCATTCTTCCACGTTGTGCCCATTCAAACAAAATATCTTTGTTTGCAGAGGGGGTGTGACCACACCTGCTCTCCACTGAAGAGTCGGTGGCCTGTGCAGGCTGCCCACCCCGTCCACGGCAACTGCAGCGTCCAGGCCCAGCTTCTCAACAGAGAGAGGTGGGGAACCGCACCGTGGAATTAAAACCCGAGGAAATGGAGCTGCTGCTTCTTCAAACGGTGTTTCACGTAGTCAACGTTCTGGCTTATTGGGCAAGTTAGAATTCGCTCATGAGCAAATTCCACGTGACTAATGACCTCTCCTTCTGAAAGGAGTTACTCAGGTTTTGGGTGGCTGAGTCTGCAGGTGGAATTCTCGGAGGTGATATCAGCGAGAAAACGCATCCTCGGCTGAGCCTCGGCCCGCTCTGCTGCTTCCCACACCAGTGAAGCAGCAAAGCAAGCTTGTCTCTCCCTACCAGCAAGCACCGCCCTGGCCGCTTTGGCATACCTGCCCTGAGCAGAGAAGGAGGCGTGTGCGAGAATAAAAGCCCCGTGGAAAGCAAACACATTACACCGCGCTTTCCACGTGAACAGGAGGCAAAGTAGAGCGAAAGCCTAAGGAGGAGCCACAGGCAGCTACCACCCCCTCCCTGGAGCGGCACTTCCCGGAAGCCAGGAAGCTGTAATCCTACTGCCATGGCGACTGCAGGAGACGGGACTATAGCGGAGGGATTTGTGGTGGGCTTCCTTGGCCGGAGAGAGGAGCAGCCATCACAGAGTCCCCACAACTGCTGACCTAGACAGCAGAAGTGTGTCTCTGTTGCTTCCAGGCCTGAGAAGTCCCAGGTCGTAGTACAGATGTGAAGATGACCTAGGGCCTCTTCTAGGCTCACAGGAAGCTATCTTCTCTCTGTCCCCACGTGGCCTTTCATTTGTGCCTACGTGGGTGAACCTTCCTATGAGGACTTCACTTCTGTCATATCTGCCCCCTTATGCCATGATTTAACCATCATCTCCTCAAAGGCCTCAGGTCCAGCTATTCTCATGCCGGGGTGAGTGGTGCCAGGTATAAGACTGGAGGTGGGTCTGTAACATGAGATAATGGCTTCCTTTCGCTCCTCCTGGGGGGTCAGGGGAAGGATCACATCTTTCAATCACTCAGAAAGATGGGGTGATTTCAGACAGAGGAAGCTGGCCTTTCATTTCCTAGGTATTCTTTGGACTTCCTAAGATGCAGAACCTGCAAGCCTCACACTGTCCTCGGCGCTGCTTCCTACAAGAGGGGAGCTTACTTCTGAAGGGTCCACCGGCCTGTCCGGAAGTTTCAGGAAGTTACCTGGCTGGCTGGAAGGACAGACTCAGAACACGAGCAGGTGTTTAATAATACTGTTTAACTTTTTTTTTTTTTGCATTGAACCCAGGGCTTTCACCTTGAGATCCATCTGCCCTTCATTTTAGTTTTTATTTCAAGACCAGGTCTCACTCCAACACGAATTTCCCCAGACTATGCTCAAACTTGCAGTTCTGCTGCTTCAGCCTCTCAGATTGCTGAGCTTATAGCTTTGGCTTCACATTTAAAATATTCCATATTCCATGATTTTTTTGATATTTGAAAACACCTGCTATTCCAGAAGAGATGGCTCTCCCTGGGGGCAGCCCATTCTCAAAGATGAAACGACTATTTGACTGTGAGCTCCTCCTCTCCGGCTTACCTCAGTCTCTTGCCTTTTCATTTCCCAGTGATATATCTGTCCTGGTATTTTATTTCTTAGAATGTGGGCTTTTCTTTGTGCAAATGCTTTATTTCATTTCCAACTTCATTCTTGAGTATTGGTTTGATACAGTTTGATACAGTTTGTATCAGTTTGATACAGTTTGAGGCTTTCACAAGTTGCCTTGATTCATTTTTGTCTTAAACCATGTATCAGGAGCTCCAGATTTGGTTCTTGTTTTTCCAGAACCCCAGCGAATGATCTTTTTGCCTTCAATTCATGTACTGTCTGCTACATGAAACCTTTTCTGGCAATAGCAGCACTATTTCCTCTGACTTCTGTTTATAATCTATCATGCTGCATTTATGCCTCCTTGTTTGTGTAGCCATTTCCTGTACTAAAGTGTGAATGTACTGAAGTCATGGTCTTATTTATCTTCGTGTTTCCAGTGTGTGGTGAATATTGGAGTTTATCAAATATATTGAAAGGCTAAATGGATGATCGATACAGGACATGTGGCTGTGGGCCTTGTTTCTGCTTTCTCGGCTCCAGCTCTCACAGTGCTAACGCTGCACTAGGAAGTAAAGAGATCTCGCACCCGGACCTATAATCACTATCAGCTTTAGATGAAATTGGTCTCTAGTTTCAACTCTTCTCACAGACGAGTCTCATTGCTATTCCATCTTTCTCAGACTCTCCGCCCTAATAGCTGGGGCTCACCAAAAAGTGGAAGAAGTATGACCGAATCCAGCCCCTCTGTCCTAACAAGACAGTACATTATCAGTCCCCTAGAAATCAGAGAAGCTAAACAAGCTGCGAATGGACTCGTGTCTGGATCCTCAAGATCTTGAACCCTAGTACTATGTAACTCTTTCCCCAAATATATGAGGTTTTCCATGTAAGGCCAATGTAGTCTGATGATTGGTCTCAGTATCCGGGGCAGGAGTCGGTCTGGCCACTGTAAAACAACTAGAGAAGCAGGATAGATAAATTTTGCAAACCAAGAAATGGGAGGAATAACCCCTTTTCATGCGCTATTTTACCTCTTTGTATTTCCTGATTCATATCACAGACAGCTTTGAAACAAGCATCCAACAAGTTCTCTTTGAGAAGATGATAGAGTTTGTAATTTATAATCTTTCTCCTAATAAATATCTAAAAGCTAACATTAAGTTTTCTTAGATGTCAAGGTAATTTGTTAGAACTTATAATATTCCAAAAGGCACAGAATTCATGGGATTTGGTCAATTCTATGTCCCTGTGTTAGAATTTTTTAGTTCTATTCTCCTGCATAGTAGTTTTATCTTTGGATTAGATTTTCCCTTGACAGCAAAATGGCTTCATCAGTACTGGATTATATTTGTATAAGCTCACTATCCAGGGGAAGGGAGAGTGAGACTTGAAACTTGAGAGACTTGAGAGTGAGACCTGAAACTTGGAGAATCACCTCTATCTGTAGATTAACAGCTAAGGTGCGGTTATGTAGAGTGGCTTAAGCTCCTCACGACCGGGCTGTAGGTGAGCATGTGACGTCAACCCCAGCACTGTAGCCAAAGGGAAATTTCTAAAAGTTGAACATAGAAAATGGATACTAAAAGGTATCTGGAGAAATCTACAAAATAATTTTTTAAAAGGAAAGGATGGAACAAAAGAAGTAGGAAATACGGAAAGAGAAATAGAAGGATAAAGTAAGGGAAGAAGAAAAGGAGAGGACAAATGGGAAAAAAAATCTTGCTCTTTATCATTCCCAGACCTGAAGTTATTCATAGATCAAGTGACATATGTCTATTTAGGAATAGTGAAGAAATAGAAGAAATGACGCATTCGCGGAGCTATGGTGGGATGAACACCGATATTCTACACTTCCTTGGTTTATTCCACATTTGATTTAAGTAAAACTAATTTTTATTTCCAGAAGAAACTGAAAATGTCAATGATCTAAATATAAAAGGTGAGTCTTATATATTCATGAGTTTTTCCAGCCTGCAGGTCTTTTTCTATCTTGATCAGACAAGCACAAGGTGCCCAAGGGGCCAGGGATTTAGCTCAGTGGTTCCAGCACCTGGGTTGCAAATGCAAGGGCCCGGGTTTGATCCCCGGTAACCACATACAATACCAGGTGTGCAGACTCACCCCACCAGCAGTCAGCACCGCATACCACAGTGCCGGGCGCGGTGGCTCACGCCTGTCATCCCAGCACTCAGGAGGCAGAGGCAGGAGGATTGCTGTGATGTGAGTTGGAGGCTGAGCTCAGGGCCAGCCTGGACTACAAAGCAAGACCCTGTCTCAAAAAAGAACAAGGTGCCCAAGGTACAAAAGTGAGGAAGTGAGACAGGAAGCAAAGCGTGTAAGTAAAATTAGATAAGTATCAGGCGACACCGAGCATTGATTGGAAGATTCAGGAGTCCAGTCTACTCTTCTGCTTCTTATACTCTAGATCTTGTGTGATTTCTCTGAGTTTTCATATTCTTATTTTTACAATGGAGATACTACCTGCCTCTCAGTGCTATTATGAAGATTATATAAAATAATTTGCATAGAAAAGAGTTTTAATAGATATTTAATAAGCATTTGCAAGATTCAACCTGAATTATTAGTAAAATACTTTGATCAGATTCTAAGTGAGGACCCAAGAAATAATGAATATCCTACAGCCTCAAAAAGTCAAAATAAATATTGATAAATCTTAACATTCTTAATGACAGATGTGTCTCCTTTGGGATATTTATTATGTCAACCACACTCTTACTCACTACCTGTAGAACACCACTGTTCTTGCAGTTAGTAATCCTTCAATAAACATGATTAGGGAAAAACATATGTGCTGTTCTCATCACATACAATTTTTATTTCTCAGAAAGAAATACTGATTTTTCCCAATTTAGGTGAGTAGAAATATTGGAAAAGGACTCTGAAATAGAGCAGAGATCAATGAAAAGTTTGGGAAGCGTATAGTAAATGTTGAAGAAATAGGATATTATTTATCTGAGTGATAGCTTAACAGTGTTCTTTAACATATGATGACTAAATACGTAATGACAATTGTGACCATATGTCAACTAACAGCCTTAGTAAGTTCTCTAGTGAAACTGATCTCTCTTCTTCGCAGCTGGCTCCATCTTTCCCTAAGACACGGGGCTGACACTACAGTTACTGCAATTGAATGCAGTGTGACACTGCTCAGTTCTACGTGTATTTTATTGAGTGCTGCATTGGACGGGGTGCTGGACCCTGAGAAAGGAGAGAAAGACATACAAAGGATGGTCACACTTCAGGGTGGTTAGGGGAGCAGAGCGTGGAATCAGAGTGAATCTGGCTTCAGTGTGTACTGGATACAAGAGCTTGTGCAAGTCACAGCTGTACTCCACAGAGTCTCTATCTCTCTGCAAACCAGGTAACTAGTTAAGTCCAATTTATACAGAATTTACATGAAAAATAAGTGACAGTGTCTGAGCACAGAGGACTGTGCTTTGTACTTCACATGCCAAACAAGCATGAGTAACTGAAACCAACAGCACGTGAGAGTGCTGTACCAGACGTACGATCACGTTTCTGCAGGAGCACAGCTGATACACAAACTCAGTCTGCCCAGAGCGTGTGCCCTCTGAGATTTCCCAGACTTTTGGGTTGGCCTTGAAGGAACAGTTGACAGAGAGAGGCGAGATGCTGTGGATCAAGATAGTGGGGGGAGCAAAATCAGACAATGTGGAATGAGTCTGCGTCGTACTTTAAACTGTTTTACATTTAACTGCTTTATGTGTCAGTTTGACTGAGTGACCTCAACAAAAGAAGTTAATTTTCTCACAATTTTGGAGGCCAGAGATGCAAAGCAAGGTGCCATGATGGTCACTGTTTGACGAGGGACCTCCCCTCGGGCTGCAGATGGCCAGCTTCCTGCTTTGTGCTCACGACACTGCTGCTTTCTCTGGCACAGAGAGTGGAGCTGGAGCCTGAAAGTGCTCTGGGGTCTTATTTCATAAGAACCTTCAGCCCTTTCCTTGTGACTTTATCACACACTAATTATCTATCCCTCAAAGGTCCCACATCCAAATGCAATCCCAAGGAGAGTTGGTGATTCATTCCACACTTGAACTTCGAAGAGATACAACGAACACTTAGTTTGTAACAACTTGTGCCCAAGTAAGGATGGAAAGAATTTAACAAGGTGAAAAGATGAAATAATCTATTCTCAGTATTGGAATTTAGGTTGCCAGATGAATTTCAAATGCCTAGTTAAACATGAACTTTAGATGAGCAAGTAATTTTAAATAATTTATACATGCTTACAATGAAAAATTATTTGCTATTTACCTGGATTGAAATTTGATATGGAGTCCAATGCTTTTGTTTTCTATTGCTAAATCTAACAACCTATAGGTATATTTGAAAAGAAAATCATATGTTTCTCAATGCAGCAAGACCTCTTTATATTTGAAATATGCAACCTTCGGACACATTTATAGTAAAAATTTTTCTTTATGTACCTGACCTTGAAATTTAGGCATCCTATATTTTTATTAGCCAGGTCTAGTGATCCTCATTAGAATGATTGGTTGGTCCTTTGCAGTGGATATTAGGGAACAATCCCAAAGAAAGTAAGTTTAGACATTGAGTATTCCATTTTTATTTAAAAAAGAACTACAGGCTGAGTGAGTCAGATTTTCCTTATGTAGACAAAATATCCGACACCTACAGTTTCAAAGCGTTTATTTCCGATGATGGTTTCAGGAGATCTAATCCATGGTCAGCTGGTTTCCAGGCAGCAGTATCATGGCGGAAGGCTGTGGTGGAGGAAAGATGGCCGCTTCCTGAGTGCTGGAAGCAGAGCACCCACTACGAGTCCCCACGAAAGACAGTCTTCGAAATGGGTCACAGTGACCCACTTCAACTTGCCCCTACCTCCCGACGGCACATTCAGCTAGGAACATCACCATAGCAACCCCCGGAGACGTGTTCGCCCCCCAGCACCCAGTCATCTCCCCTAGAGTCTCTTAAGCCCGGCGGGTTGACAAGTAAGGTTAACCGGCATGAAAGCCTTGCCAGGAACCGCCCTGGAGCAGACACTGCACCTCAATTATGTCCTCGCCCATATCCGTAAAAAGTATTTAACAAATATTATCAAGTGAGAATTTATTAGAGTGCCAAAGGACTCGCAGTATAGAAAGTCTCAAGATAGATAAATGGAATCACACATCGCCCCCAGCTCAGCTCAGGCGCGCTCCAAACTCCCCTTCCTACTCTGACCCAAAGTGTCCTGCAGTTTGGAAACTCACAGCAGAGGACGCAGATCTGGAAGCTGGGCCCCGTGCTGGCGGCCAGCTACCCCAGGGCTCTCCCTCGTGTGGTGTGGAAAGCCCTCAGTCCTTCAGAGAGCCCGCTGAAGGGGCGCGGAGACACGGCGCGCGCGTGTGTGTGTGTGTGTGTGTGCGCGTGTGTGCGTGTGCGCGCGCGTCTGTGTGCATGTGTGTGTGTGCGCGCGCCTGCATGTATGCGTATGTGTGTGCATGTGTGTGTGCGCCTGCGTGTATGTGTATGTGCGTGTGCGCGGGCGTGTGTGTATGTGTATGCATACGTGTGTGCGTGTGTGTGTGCCTGCGTGTATGTGTATGTGTGTGCATGTGTGTGTGCGTGTGTGTGTGCGTGCGTGTACGTGTGTCTGGGTGTATGTTGTGTGTATGCGTGTGTGGATGTGTGTGAGCACACGAATATGTATGTGGATGTGTGTGCGTGCGCATGTGTGTGGATGTGTGTGTGCACACGCGAATATGTATGTGGATGTGGGCGTGTGTGGCCTTTTTTCCGCTCTTGGTCTCCCGCTAGTGCTACACTGGGTTTGCCAGTCTTGCCAACTACTTGTCCGCATGAAAGAAGCTCCTTACTGGACACAACAGAAAAGTCCGGGGGCTCCCACGTGCCCCGCCTGGCCTGGGGCCAGGGCCAATCAGAAACCGATATCCCGCATTGACCTTTTCCGGTTTCCACGGGCTCTCCTTCCCGACTCCCACTGCCACATTTGCACTAACACACTTCTTACATGGAAGCCTCGAATGTCCAGTCGGATTCTAATCCTGGAACTGAATGGATTTGGTGCCATGTTTGTTTTGGACAAGATTCCAGCTGAAACCTTAAAAAGCCAACAGTAAACAGAAAGCTTTTCTTGCCCATTATCTACTCTGTGCTCCAGAGCCGTTTCCTACATTCAGGCAGCACAGAGAGAGCTTTTAGGACTCAACTCTCTGCGTTCAGGCCCATGAAAATCTCCTCGGTGACCTGGGCTTCCCCCGCACCTGTCTTTTCTCCTATAAACAGAGAGTAGTGAGGAAAGTAGAAGGGAATTACTTCAATAACAAGGACCAGGTCTGCGTCGTCGTTCCCTGTCTTGCCAAGTTAAACGTCCTTTATTCGCCGTTCTGAGTTCCTTACGTGACACACTTTCTGCGTATCTACTGTGCAGTACAGGTTTCCTGGTGTTCATTTGCATCCACGATTGAATTATACTCAGCTTTCAAATGATTTTAAGCCCAGAGTTAGCCCAGAACCAGAAGTCCCCAAAGACTGACAGAGATACACTTCAGCCTTTGCCTCTAAAGTAACTCTGGAGAATTATTTTCTGATTAGAAATACGTGAATCAAAAAAATAAAATCATGCCCCATCCAGCATACAATGAAAAACCATGAAGATGATAGAAATATGGACATCCCAGTGTTAATACAGGCATATTGTAGAAATACATGGTCTACATAGGTTAACTTCTTTAAAACAGTTTTTTCAAAACAGAGTTACGAGCACCGAAGTAAAATGTTCTTCTATACAAATAAAAACGGACTAAATCACCATGGAAACATTGTGGCTTTCCTCCGCTGAGTTGTTTGGCTTATATGGGCTATTTCTTTAAACAGAAATCTTTAGGAACATCCCTTTCAACCGGAATGGATCGAATGGCCTTTGGAAAACTGCCTCAGGATCCTGTGAAACTTTTCTGTTCTTACCTTCAGCTCTTTCAAGTTTCTCCTTATCACTAAGCTATGTTTTAATCTCATCAGGATATTCTCAAATTGCTGCTGTTGGTAAATTATTCATATAAGGCAAAAGCTTTTAAATAGATTTGACAAGACAACTTCTTTAGGAAAGTCATTAAGATAAGGAGACCGCAGCAGGGATGGGAGTTATTCAGCTGCGACACAAAGCCTCTCTGTGTGAGTGTAGCTTTTCTGTTCTCTTTCCCTCCCTTTTTACCTTGCAATTTTTGTAGGTATCTTCAACTAAATGTCACTCAGCATAACAAATCACCACTTTGCCACAAGTAATGTAGGTTTCTGGCAGTGTGTGAAACCATTTCCCTCGCAGTACTATAAAACATTCAACATGAAAATGTAGCCTGAGGAAAAAAATTCATTCGAAGTTCAGAGGTGATTTTAGAGACAGTGAATATGAAAGACAGTCTCTTCTCTGCGATTCCGGTGATGGTACTACTGGAAAAATTGGGTTAACACTGAGTGTGGAACGTACCTTCAGCCAAGAGAAACCCAGGCACGGCATCCTGTAAAAGTGTATGTGGTGATTTAGACAGTGTCTGGTACTTGCAGAATTTTCATGCTGACAGAAGACACCATCACATTCTATTGTTACTAGTTGATGACTTCGCAGTCCACTGTCTGTCTGAATGTCTGTTTTTATTTTAAAATAAGGTCTCCCTGTGTAATTTAGGATGGTCTTGGACTCACTACGTAGCCCAGGCTGGTCTCAAATCTATAGTGGTCTTCCTGCCTCAGCCTCCTGAGGCCTAGGACTATGGGGTGCACGGCCACACCTGGCTTCTTCACATCTAACTGGAACACTTTGTACCTTGTGGCCAGTGTACCCCGTCCCGGTCTCCGGTGACCACCGTTCTACCTCCACTGCACTTCCCTTGAATCTCACTGCTTCAAATAAAACATGTCAGGCAGGATTTGTTCTTCCCCTTTTGTTGATATTCTCTTTATCCATGATTGTCAAACACTAATTATTGTAATTATAGTAATCGTAATTATGAGATAAACTTTTTACTGACAAATTTTAAAGAATTATAATAATATAGCAAATATAGTACAAAAATGTGTGATTTCACAATGTCTTTAAGCAATGCAATATATTGATTAAATAGATTTGAGGATGACATAGGGAGAAAATGCAGAGGCCAAATTATGATATTGTATTATAGATAGGACTCCACGACTGAGAACTTCAGTGCTTCTGCCAGCTGTTCACAGCTTTCTGAACATAATTGTATGTGCTTGTTAAAACTTGAAAAAAATATAGAAAATGACTTGTGATTGGATTCTAGTTTGCTCTGCGCCAACAGGAGCAGGGTCTGCCTGTGTCCCCCTTTTGGACAGGCTTCTATGAATGTGAAGTCCTGAGCCAGATGATCTTTACATCTATGATCCTTGGATTGTTGGCGTTGGATTAAAATGTTAGTAAGATGACTGCACGTGCTAGATGAAGACTACTGTTTGCAGTAGACTGTGAAGAGATCCTTCCCACAGCTGTCCTTGATTCTAAAGCTCTCAGAGCACTGGCCCCTATCCCTTCCAAAGCCGGGTTGGGAGAGTACCCAGATCCCAGCAAACCGGTGACACTGAATCCCTCTGACTGCAGAGGCCTCGTTCCGCCTTTCTTCCCGCACTGTACCTGCTCTTTCCACTGGAGAGCTCACAGGTGGGACCAAGGCTGAGGCTTTCAAAGTTCAAACCACACAACCTGCATTAAACAGATGCTTTCTGCTCTCTGCTATGACCTACTCCCAAGCAATCAGAAGCATAGGTTAGGTGTGAAAATGCTGCTGGAAAAGGTCTTACTATCTGCTTCCTTCTGTCAAGTTGTGAGTTCACACCCACTTTTCATGGGTCATTGAGGGTGAACGTGGAATGAGGGAGAGGGCTGGGGGTCCAGAGACAGACAGTCAGAGGGACAGGTAGGCTGGTAAGTATGCACAAGTTCCACAAGGAGCTCCGAACCTCAAGATCTTGGAAACTGGGATTTTATTTCTCTGTTCTGATTAACCTATGCAGGCACCAAGAACCTCATCTTCTCCTGACTCAGAATTCACCCCCTGCTTGGAAAATCATGAAAGTGCAATGGTTTAAAATTTTGTAATTGCAACACAATACTTTTTTCCATTATAAAATTAAGAGGTTGGACTGATCTGAAATCAAGAGATAAAACTGTAAGATCCTCTAAATTATTAGTTACTTATCAATATCCTGCAAATTCAGAAGTTGGCAGTGTAAAGACGCTACTGTGTCAGCAGTATTCAGCTGGTCAGAGCCCACACTCTCTTGCATTTGGCAATTATTTTCCCAGATTGTACATGGCATCTTCTCAGGTCAGCTCAACAAATACTTCTTTAGCCTCTTTAGACATTAGGGACACCAATATGCAACCAACTTTCCACAAACACTCGAGGAGATAGCGTTTGAATTACCATCCAGATACTGTGAAAAGGCAAAGAAAGTAGCAAATACAAAACCCCTAAGTCTTAAATTCAACGTGTTGGAAGACTCTGAAGAACTTTGAGAAAGTTAGTCTTTTCAGGAAAGCTCAGTTAGGAAAAAGACCCCGCAGCTGATCAGAGTCAGATCAGATAGTCCTGAAAAAGACTTTGTATTTCATTCCCAGTACAGCTTAGGTTTTGTTTTCTACGTGCTGTTGTAGAGTTGGAGAACAGCAGCGTCTCCCTCAAGATCAGTAAGGTGAGGCAAGCTGAAGCCACTGTCAAAGTTTATAGATCAGTGAAGCGTTAATGGATTAGCATGTTTTACCAGACAAGGGAAGCGGGAAGGAAGATTGGCGTGGAAAAGGGAAATAGAAGAAAAGAAGGAGACAGCTGAGGTGAAGAAAACATTCCGAATAAAGCTTTGTAACAATGATAGATATGGGACATTTGCTAAAACATACAATCGGAGCCAGGACAGACAGCACATAAGACAGAGAAGCAAAAGGAAGTGTGAAACACTGATATTACAGCCACAGCTGCATAGACCTATGAAATATGTTTGTTTAATGTATGTTAGGATTCTGTATTTTATCAGACTAAATTTGTGACCTAAGAGTTAACAGTCTTACATAGGCCTTTTTCTCTTAGTTCTGAGCTAGTAGATATTCAACAAATAATTGTGGATTGAGTAAAATTAAGTAAACTTCATTGACAGTTTTGATCATTTTTCCCCTAAATGAATCACTATAGTTTTTCATCAAGTTAAGTATCAAGAAAACTTGTCAGCACTGATAATGGCTGCACAGGATTCATGGTAAAACAGTGTTCAAGGGACCCTATTTCTCCCCTATTTTGGCCTATAAAATCAGCAAGGCACCCAATTTGTTAAGATGACTTGTCCTGGTTGAGTAGAGCTTTATTATCTTACCTAAAGTATGAGACATGTTCCTTAGGGCAGGAGGTTTCACAGAAAACAATAACTTGCAATAAAAAGCACTTTGTTTTTCAAAATGCTTTTGCATATGTAGTATTTTGCCTGGTAGCAACTTTTTGAGTTAGGCGAGGGCTATGGTTTGCAGCTGCGCATCCCCCACAGCCTCCTGTGGTCAGAGGTAGCTGAATGTGGAATGTGCAATGCTGGGATTGGGGCTTGTGGTTACTAAGCCAGCACATGTGAGTGAGAGGGTTAGCACCACCCTTACCCCAGTGGTCTGGATGGGATAGAAGAGGCGTAAAAATGCAGAGCGCTCTTGCCCGTTTGCTGTCATGGCTGTGGTGTGGGCTCCATGAACTCTCTGACTTGTTACTTTTGCTGTCTGTGCATGCCTGTTTGCCATCCCAGCCTCAGAGCCAGTCTACTATGGATCGGAGCCTCTGTAAACTGTGAGCCTCTCCCACTCTGGTATTAGTCATTTTTGTCTTAGTTATGAGAGAAAATTAACTAACCCACAAAGGTAGATATCATTTTTCATGAGCTTAGACTTAGAGAATTCACAACTGTAATGCAAGCAGGATTATAACTCAGGCTTTTGACAGCCAAAGGTTTGTTTCCTAAGATAAATTTAGGAAAGACAAATGCAGTACAGCATTATTACTTAAGCAAAAATAAGGAGATGGATTTTCTCTAAGCTAATCTGTTATTTAAAAGATCTGCATCATTTACTGGTCAAAAATTAATCCAGTACCTACTGTGTACCACTTACAGGTAATACAGGAAACAAAGATAACTGACTTTGTGCTATTTACATTCCATTGGGAGATAGACAATAGCCAAGCAAGTTGAGTAAAATGATCATAAACATTACGGGAAATAATAAAATAGAGAATGGAGTTGGGAGCGGGTGGGGTTACTCCAAATAGCACGGTCAGGGATGGCATCCGTGACATGGCACCATAAGGAAAGGTCTGCAGAGTAGATCTGTGAGCCTGATGGACATCCAGGGACAGGAAGAGTGTGAGGCAGTCACCAAAGCCCTGGAGAGGTGCAATGCCTCATGGCTGGAGGGACAGCAAGGATGTCACTTGCATGACCGCACCAAGGACAAGACTGAGAGGAGATGCCTGGAGTGTTAGTGATGCCCATATTGTGGTGCAGAAGTCAATGGACAGCTCCTGAAAACTCATATCATCCGTCTTGCCTTTCAAATGGATTGTTCTTGCTTTTACAGAAAGAATATATAACATGGAGAAATGGTGATGGACACAGACAAAGTAGTATAGAGATTATCCTGATAATCGAGGTAAGGGATGACATTGGCCAGGGCCAGAATGGTAGCAGTGGAGGTGACAAGTGATTGTGTTGAGAATTCATTCTGAAGACAGGACCACAAGGACCTGCTGATGGATGAAGTAGAAGCTGTGAGGCATAACCACTTCTGTTCAGTTCTCACTGTGTGCTAGGGCTCCGCTCAGAAACAGATGTCATGACACCACCATTCCACTTGTGGCCTCATCCATCCCTCCTGAACGGCACCACCAATTCATCAAGTGGCTGTGCAGATTGAAGTGACCTCATATTTCTGCGTTTCCTTGTTAGCACAATCTTACTCATTCTGCATTACCCTGGGTCCAAGTATTACAGACAACTAGGTCAGGTAGAAATATTACAGGCAATCAGATAGGGCTGGATCCTTGAGAGAGACAGTGGAGAAGATAAAAACACATGATACCTGTGACTGAGGTACATCCATTGGAGGCCAAGACTCGAGATAAAGACGAAATGACCAGGTTACATATTTCTCCAAGGGATGAGACAAGTGGTAACACCTGGTCCCATGAAGTCTAGGTAGATATCAGTGACTTCATTAGGAGACCAAGTGAAATCCTTGGACACTTTCTTCCCCAAACATGTACACTTGCTACGTGACCTGCTCCCCAATGGATCACTATTACCTAATTGACTAGACTTGTAATCTTGTTAGTTGATCCACAGCCTTAACCCATGTAATACTCATGTGCTGATACTTTGTAAAACTTCCCCTAAAAGCAAGATCCTTAGCCACCCATTCAGCACCCTTTCTGTCTCTCAGGTGCTAAAATCTCTCCACTCAACAAAAATTTCCTACTGCTAATCTCAGGTGTACCTAGAATTCCTTCTTCAATTTTAGAGAACACAGACTCAGCATATCTGTCATCTAACAGTTGGAAAGTATAATATTTCCTCCACATTATTTGAGGATCCAATATTATTTCTATATCATCTTGTAAGTTCTACCAAAATAAATGGAAGGAGATAAGAGCTTGGTTTGTTCCATAAATTCTATATTGACTCATTTGGTTAAATAAAAGTTGTGGTCCTTGTTTCAATGGTTTATGCCTTGAATTTTATATCTTATCTTTTTATTTATTTTTTTTGTTGTTACAGGATGGTAAATTTAAATTGAGAACATGGGAAGATCATGATGTCTCATCAAAGGATGAGATAATTTACTTTCTCAGCAAGGTCTTGTATTCTTGTTTTGCAAATGCTGTGCTTAGACCTATGAGTTGTTCCTCATTTTACTTATGTGACCGGTTTTTTGTTTTTATCTTAGACAGCCCTAGGAAAAAGTAATATTAGAGAGTCCGCTAGTGTACTTTGATGTTAACTAAAATGTGATTTCTGTAGTGTAGTAAAATGGGTCTTTTTATGAAATCTAACTGATATTCAGGAAATATACATGCCTATTAATAAGTTATGTGACTCCACTTACCAGCTGTAAGGAAATAGGCTGGAAGCTGCTCTAAGGCAGATTTCCCTGGGACAAACTGCCCTCAATCTCCCTCTGCACTTGAGGGAACATTGACCTTGTTCTGCCTCCGTTTCCCTTCTGGTCTGATGCTCCTTTGTTGGGGATGCAATCTTAGCTCCTGAGATTTCCCTTCCTCCATTGCCAGGCTAAGGGTGATGACTCATAACCAAGTTGCCTTAATAACTCAAAGTGAATGTGAGAAAAAAATATTTCTTTTCTCTTATCTCACTTCCAATCTTTTCTTGCCACTTTGTACTTTTCTTTTGTGGAGGCATGTGGGAGTACAGAGAAAGAAATCCCAAAGTTTCCCAAGTTGTTCGTTCTAAGAACCTTTACTTTTAGACTATAGAAAACGAGCATGTGTAAACACTGAAGACAGGGAGAGCATCTTAAATAAAGACAGCTCAGGCTTCTATCTGTCTCCCACAGAAGAGTAAAACAAGTGAAGATCCTTGGCCAGCTAGTTAAATGCTATTAGAGCAAGCTGGGACCGTGAAAGCAGAAGGCTGGTTTCCTCAG
>PVIR01014442.1:0-40412 GCA_004026965.1 Petromus typicus | reverse complement strand
TGCACTCCATAATGGGGATTTGTACCAGTATAAGACACAACTTAATTCTCATTTTTTCCCATAGCCCTACCCACCCTACCACCCTCCCATATACATAAAATTTGTTTCCTTACTTTTTTGTTACAATCTCAACATTGTCCCCTTTCACCTTATTTTACATTGAGCATTTTCTATTTCACAATATATAACATACAATGCTTTTCTTAATTATTTAAAAAAGTAATTTTCCTTCCTTTCTCCCCCTCTCCCTTTTTTCTTTTTCTGAGACAGAGTCTCACTTTGTAGTTCAGGCTGGCCCTGAACTCATTATGTAGCCCAGGTGAGCCTTGAACTCGCAGCAATCTTTCTGCCTCTGCCTCCTGAGTTCTGGGATTACAGTCGTGAGCCACCATACCCAGCATTGTGATATGTGGTACCAGGGATCAAACTCAGGATCTTGCAATTGCCATGAAGACACCAGAACTACAGAGCGAATCTCCAGCCCATCCCCTCTATCTTTGTTTCCCTTCCCATTTGAGGAAGATCTCCCTACTTGTTCTTATCTTTTATTTTGCTTTTTACTATACTTCAAGATTCTCACAGAAAAGAATCTATGTAATACATAATGCATGTATCTGTCTTAGTCATTGTACATCATGGTCTTGAGGTGTATCCATTTACCTACAAAAGCCTCAAGTTTATCTTTATGGCAGACCAGTACTGCATTATATAGAAATACCACATTTTCTTTTTCTTTCATCTGTTGATAGACATACAGGCTGCGTCTAAGTTTAGCTATTATGAATTGTGGTGCTATAAACATGGATGTACATGGAGCACTGAAATATGATTTTAACTCTTTGGAAAATGTCCAGAAGGGGAGCAACTGAGTCAAGTAGATTTTTCTATTTTAAAGTTTTTTGAGGAATCTCCATACTGATCTCCAGAGTGATTGTACTAGTTTACAGATCCTGGGAAAAAGGAACCCCTTTCCATCATATATGAGATTATAAACTTCCCTGTGTTTGAAAGAAAACAAAAGCCTCTAAGAGAGCTCTTTTATTTTCCTGCTGCAGAACACAACCTACCTGCCCCTGTACCAGTGCAGTCTCAGCACACTTCCTTTCCAGGACGGACCCTCCTCTTGTACTTTAGGTCACATCTTCTCTGTGATTTGTCCTTTCTCTCCCCTCCCCTGCTGGATCTTTCCCTTTGATGTACCTTTGATACAGGAAGTTTCAGTTTATTTTTAGCGGATGTGTGTTATTGCATTCCGTGGATGTACCGCAGTCCTCACAACTTTCCTCTTGAGCTATGATCTAGGGCCCTGTAACTATTACCACTTAAATTTAGCTCAATCCATGATTCTTAGGCAGTAGACTTGGAGTCATTCTTGACTCTCCTCTGGATTTCACGTGCAATCTGTTGGCAAACTATTGGTGTGTGCCCCTCCCAGCCCTTTCCTTGGCCTTGAGTAAGTTCGTCATCCGTCTAGATTGCTAGAGAATCCTCCAAGCTCTTCATCCTGATTCTGTTCTTACTAGTTCCATAAGCTATTCTTTTGATAGCAGCTGGCATGATTCATTACACAGCTTTGCCCGTGTCCCTCCTCTGCCCACAATTATTTAATCACTTCTACTCTCATAAATGAGTTCCTAAGTCTCAGTGTGGATAGTGTCATGTCAGATCTGTGTACTGGCTAAAGGTCTGGTCCTGTTTCTTATCATCTCTTTCCCTCTGCTCAATCTACTTCAAACACAGTGTTCTTGCTGGAACAAGCTCCAGTGACACTTCTATCTCTGGTCTTTGTGCTGCTGTTTCTTCTTTTCTTCTCCAAATGTCCTTCCTGCAAATATTTCAGATGCACCTCACTTATTTCTCCCTCTGGAGGAGGCCCTCCCTCCTTTGCAAATAGGCCTTTCCTGCCGACTGTATGTCATCTCCTCTTTGTCTCTGTCTGTCTTCTTGTGTTTGTTGAAAAATTTTTTAATTTTTTAATTTTTTAAAATAAAAATTTTTTATTTTCACAGCCTTTCTTGTTTCCTCTTTTGTGGATTGTCCTTTTGTTGATTGTCTGATGACTTTTCAGTGTTTTAAAAAATTCTTTGTCTTCCACATCCATCATGAATACTGACAATTTCTATTCATAGTGCTTTGCAGAATTCTTAAATATAGTTTGGGGGCCGGGGATTTAGCTCAGTGGTTCCGGTGCCTGTCTTTCAAGCTCAAGGACCCAGGTTAAACCCCCGGTCAACCATATACAATAATGGGTGTGCAGACTCACGCTCAGCAGCAATCAGTACCACATACCACAGTGCCGGGCATGGTGGCTCACGCCTGTCATCCCAGCACTCGGGAGGCAGAGGCAGGAGGATGGCTGTGATGTGAGTTTGAGGCTGAGTTCAGGGCCAGCCTGAACCATAAAAGCGAGACCCTGTCTCAAAAAAAAGAAAAAAGGAAAAAAATATGTATATATATAGTTTAATAGTAGCTTCCCTTTATATGTGTTGAATGTCCTGCAACAGTAGAAATATTCTTTTATGTTTTTAGGTAACAGTTTTGTTTTTCATATTTAGGCACTTAACCCTTCAAGAATTAATTTTTATATGATGCCTGGGAGGTCTAAATCTGTCCCATCATTTTCCCACTCCAGCCATAGGCACCACTTTGCCAACAGCCTTTATTAAAGAGTAAATTCTCCTATATTGATCCATAGTGCCGTCATTGTCAAGGTCAGGCTTTCTGCCACTGCCTTAGCTACTTTCCAGCTTCTGAGACACAATACTTGATGTCCACAATTTAAGGAAGGAAAGATTTTTTGACTCAGTTTGTAGAGGCTTCAGTTTATAGTCAGCTGGTTCCAAGGCAGGGCGGAATGGGAGAGGGACATGGCTGAGGAAAAAGAGCTCACCTCATGGAAGCCGGAAGCAGAGAGAGAGAAGTAGAGCCGGGAGAGAGGGAGATAGACCTGTCCAGGCCACGCCCCCAGCGAGCCGCTGCCTCCAACCAGGGCTTCACCTCTCAAACCACGGGGAGCTGTGAGCTCATCAGTGGATGAGTCTACTGACCAGTATCGTGTGTCCTTGATCCAGTCACCTCCTCAGAGCTCCACCTGTGAGCACCGTACCAGCCACCTGTGCCTCGTGTCTCTTATTGTCCGTTGGTCTGTTTGAATGCCTGGCTGCGTCACACCTGGGAGATAATGATCCTTAGTTTAAGGACTGTTCGTAACCAAACAGCCACTGAGACATATCTGACTTATAGAAAGTTTTAAAGAATTTTTTTTTTGGCCCTTTTCTCCAGTATGTTACTTTATAAATTGAATTTATGATTTTGTCAAGTGGTGTACAAGCCTGTTGGAAGTTTGATTATTGTTACCCTGAGTTTGCATTTTACCTGTAATTTTAGAAAATTATTTTGACCCTTATTAAAACACCATATACTAAAATAAGATTCAGATGGATTTAGTCATTAATTTACTTCTTATATTGAAACCAAAAACCAAAAAACAAAAACCAGTCAACCTCCCTTTATTAAATAACAAAAAATAAAGAAAAAGAAGACATTTATTAAATCTTGGGAGAAGACAGGAGTTTCTGACCTTGCAAGTCCTGAGTGCTAGCCACACACATTTGCACATGGCTGTGACCCTGGTACTCTGGGATACTGAGGCAGGAGGACCCCAACTTGAACTCAGCCTGGACAACTTAGTGACTTAGTGAGGCCCTTTCTCAAAATAAAGAATAAAAATGACTGGGATGTCGCTCAGTGCAAAGGTCCTTAGGTTCACTCCTCAGTAAAGAAAAGGAAGGGGCTGGGGATTTAGTTCAGTGGTTCCAGCACCTGTTTTGAAAGCACAAGGGCCTGGGTTCAACCCCCAGTTAATCACATACCACACTGCATGTGGAAACTCACACCCAGCAGCAATCAGCACCACATACCACAGTGCTGGGAGTGGTGGCTCATGCCTGTAATCCCAGCACTCAGGAGGCAGAGGCAGGAGGATTGCTGTGATGTGAGTTTGAGGCTGAGCTCAGGGCCAGCTTGAACTACAAAAAAAAAAAAAGAAAAGGAAAGAAAAGGTAAAGGACAAGGACGGAAGAAGGGGAGGAAAAGGAAATGTGGGACGAAAACAAGGAGGGGAGGGAATAAAGAAGTCCACAGATTAAAGCGTCTTTTCAACAATATAGCACCTATCTACATAAAGAATTCGTCCACATTAATAAACAAACAGATTAAAAGCATTATTATAAATTATGCTATATTTGGTTAACAAGCACAGTAAATACTGACTGTTGTTAGGACATAAAACAAAACAAAACACCATGTACATTAAATAAAAGTGGTGAAATATCTATTGAGTGGAGTCTTGGTGGTGTAGATGCAGATGCTGAGCAGTTTCGTATGCTGATGAAAATGGTTAAGTAAAGTGAAAATATAGATGAATTATTATGCTAGTGTTCACATTGCTATGTATTAAGAATGAAATATGTCAGGTGTAAAATTAATTGAGAACAAATGGAAAATGATGAATGAATTTGCTTTATAATTAAGACAGAACATCTTGATCAAGTATAAGAATGTTCCAGATTGTCTTATGGTTGATGCGGTTTTACTTTATTTTCCTTCACTATCATTGTTGATCATGTTCGAGTTCTTCATGGCCTAGAATTTTGTGAGATCCCCTCTTTAGTTGGCCTTGTAGCTACCAAAGGTACATGGAGATTACACACCATGCGACAGCTGTTTGACTATTGTAAAATAAAACCTGTAGAATTTGTGCTTAAACTCATTTTACTAAAGTATACATACATGCATGTCACTTTTTTAAAATTGAAATCTTTATTGATACATTACATGTACACATCATGATTGCATTCAACAATGAGAATTTGTACCAGTATATGACACAACTCAATTCCCATTTTTTCCATATCCCTGCTCACCCTACCACCCTCACCCCCTATACACATAAACTTTGTTTCCTTTCACGTGTCACTTTTATACAACTGTAATAAAAATATCTTGCGGATTTATTTTCAAAATATCTTATTGATTTATCCTCACGTTGCCACATTTTTATTTCAGCTCATCCTAGTGTCCAAAAGGTGGTGCTAGTCTCATCTGCGACCGATGTTCCGGTTCAGTCTCCGCGAAGCTCCGAAATGTCAGTTCCTGCTGATCTGGATCAAACGATAACAGAACTTGCCGACTGGCTGGTATTGATCGACCAGATGCTGAAGTCCAACATCGTCACAGTCGGCGATGTGGAAGAGATCAATAAGACAGTTTCCCGAATGAAAGTAGGTGCATAGCGTAAAGCTTGTCAGGGAAACACCACAGCACAGAAGTTAGACAATGTCTGCTTGAGTCTTTTTTGTTTGCCCTAAACTCAGAGAGAATAAGGTTGGAAAAATTCTTTGTCAGATAGTTCACCAAGACCATCTCAAAGGAATAAAGCTTTTTCTTTCATTTGTAAGATCATGTTTGTCAACGTGAGACTCAATGTTCTTTTAAAATCTAAAATTATACCATTAAAGGTTAGTCACTTTGCTAGAAATGCTAGTGGACGTTACTGCTCAGTGTGATGGGGATAATTCCCTTGAGCTCTGTTTCAACTTATGTTTCCTAATGAGCTTGTTTCTTTTCTGCTTTTAGAAATGAGATTCTCCCAACTGTAATATTATTATTGCACATATACTATCTAATACCAGTTGGTGAAATTCTGCTTCCGTGTTTTGTGTGTGCTAGCTTGCCCCTGTGTATTGTAGAAGGATACTAAAAATAATACACCAAATGTGCAACAGAAGACTAGTAATGGATATTGCTGACTTTTATTAAGTGCCTAATGTATGTAGGACATTTTCTTAAACATGTTAGCATGTATTATCTAATTTTGCTCTTTAGCAGCCTTGTGATGTATGTGCTTTTTATTCCCACATTACTAATGAGCCCACATTGGTGAGAGGTGGAGGGACTGAGTACACGGCAGGGTCCAGCCCGTGGTGGCAGGGCAGAGTCTAATAAAAGCTGCAGGGTGCAGGCCACCTGCTAGGGGAAGCAGGATGAGGAGGGGTTTTGCTTGTACAGGGATGATCAGAATTACAGAGAATGATTGGATTTAGCAAGTTTGCTACAGTAAAAGACACACTGCCAGGAATCTCCCTCCAAATGAACCCCTTGTTTCAATGCACTTATCCCATTGTTCTTGCTACTTTCTAAAGCAGTTCTGGAAGTTCTCCTTTGGGAGTGTCTTCAGGACATGTGATCAAAACTATGGTGAAAGCTGCTATAAGTGCCATCCAGTGGAAAAGATCAGGTTGTGAAAATGTTGCAGTGTATCTTTACCCACCTTGGGCACTGGTGGTGCAGGATGACCTGTTGCTTTTCTTTACAGTCGAAATAACTTGGTACATAAGTGCTTTGAATCTACTGAGGAGATTGAGATAGCTAGGAAAGTGTAATGAAAGACACAGAGGAGACTTCCAGAGCTGCCTCAGAAAGGCTAAGAGCAACAGGGCAAATGTGTTTATAGTGAGAGGCAATGTGCTGTGTATTGTAAGTTAAAATTTAAACATTCACCTTGTTTTTACATCATACCCGGAGAGTGATGCAGGGCGCTTGTGTGGTTTGATGTCACAGATGAGTGAATGTCCTTCCAAGGAGAGGAAACAGAGTGATCACAGGCCCAAGGCCGGGGTTGGAGGTGACGGAGACTGTGGTCCATGTTTGAGCGAGACTGAAGTCCTGGGGGAGAAGAGACAAGAAAGTCAGTTCCTGTCATTCTGTGGTGGAGCCTGCAGTGGTCTCAAGCCCTGCAGACTTCTAGTGTGTGGGCAGCTGGACGGCACTCTTTTCTTCACTCCTTTCTCTTTTCTGAGTTGCACCTGGGGCCTGTTGATACCAGTGTTTTAGTAAGAAGGGACAGACTGGAGACGCCTTACATCAAGGGAAAGAGCCCTTTCTGAGCAGCTGAGATGCTCCTACTGCAATTAACAGAAGTAAAGAAGAGAAGAAATGGAGTGTGAATGAAGGCTGGATTTGGTGTGTCAAGAGGTTCTTATGCCATTGAGGAGAAAGCGTCGGCATCCATGAAACTGTGCTCTGAGATGCAGGATTGAAATTCGAGAGAGGTCTATTTAGAAATACTATTCGTCACCATAGAAATGACTGACATTTGCAGAATCAGTGAACTTACAGCAAAAAAGTGCTGGGAATATGTTGACACACTCTTTGTACTCATTGTAAATAGTGTTTTCTATTTTTATGACTTTTATTAATTTTACTATCAAAACATTTGTGAGTTTTTTTCTCATGTGTCAGTACTGAGAGACAGAACACACCTAGCATCCGGTTCTGCGGGCTCAAGATGACTTGCTTTGCACTCTTTCCCCTTGGCTCTCTCAAGTTTTCCGACCCTGTGGGTGATTGTGTTGATATCTGATGTACAACAGATACGCAGTGCATGAGTAGCAGCAGTGCTGTGCTTTCAGAGCTTTTTCCCAGAGGTTTCCTTAATTTGATCTCATCAGCCTTGGTACAGCTGAGCTGTCAGTGTTTTTATTCTTTTTGTGAAAACTAAAACACAAAGGAAAAGCAAATCCTCGTGATTAGCACGAGAGCTGAGATTTGAACCTGGGACCTTTGACCCTAAACCATGTGCTTTTTCTCTACCACACTGCTGATGCCTTGTTTCCAAGGAGCGCAGCTTTGCTGTCAGCAGCCTGCTCTGCCGGTTGGTGTTCTGCTGGGAAGATGGGTTAGCCTGCCTTAATGCTTGTTTCTCTTGCAGATCACCAAGGCTGACTTAGAGCAGCGCCATCCTCAGCTCGATTTTGTCTTTACGCTGGCGCAGAATTTGAAAAACAAAACTTCCAGTTCAGATGTGAGGACAGCGATCACAGAAAAATGTGAGTTTCAAATGCAGCTTATATATCAGTGTGTGCTTTCTCAGCAATGTGCCTCCTCCCTCGTTTCTCTCTTTCCCGCTCTCTCTGACAGACAAGTAGGAACCCTTTCAGTGATTCAATGAGAAGTAAGGATTTTTCACATGTGCTACTCCTTGTTTGTAAAGAAACACAACCTTTTCTCACTGCATGAACATTGTTCTATAACATGGCTTTTTCCTTTTTGTGCTGGGCATTGAACTCAATAGCTTTTTATACAACCCTAGCCTTTTATAGAAATTTTATTTTGAGACAAGGTCTCAATAAGTTGTCCATGAACTTGTTATTCCTCTTGCCTCAGCCTCCTTCAGCTGAGATTCTGGGATTGTACCACTACAGCTGGCTTAAGATTGGTTGCTTGTAATTCCTTACTGGATTTATTTTTTCTTTTAGATTAAGATTTCTTTTAAAGTAATCAAAATAATGAAAATTAGCATATCTCATTCTTCTGTTGGACTTCATTCACTAAGACCAGGCATTCCTACATCTCAGCTCTCTTTCCCGAAGTTCATTCCATGCATATTTATTGAGCAATTGCTGCATGCCTGTGTGCCTGGCACTCACTTGGGGACATTATAGTTTAAAGAATTTAACCAAAAATTGAACATACAGAATAACAATAAAGACCTCTGTTTGATGTCTGCACTTGACTTTAAAAGTGTCTTAAATCTGTACGGCATATAGAAGAATGTCTAAATGCTCCAGAGCGACATCTGGGGATGGTCACCATCTGCTTTCATCATCCCCACAGCCCTGGGCCCCATCTGTAAAGATTCAAAACTATATATATAAATAAACATATATATATTTTTATATATATGCACACAGACAGACACACACACACACACACGCTCTTTAAAACATCTTGACATTTCTTAATATTCTTACCTTTATTCATGCTATTTTTTTCCCGTTTGCCTTTTTCTTCCTCTGTGAAATTCTGCTCAGCAGCTAAACTGTCACCCCCTTTGTGAGATCTTTCCTACCTTCTTGTCCCAGGTGGATGGTGTTTTCTATCTTTAGTTCCCATTTGGCCTTATTCCCCATAATTTCAGATGTCATAGCTACTGTCTTCCTCACTGCCTTCCATAGGCTCATTCTTCACCTTTCCGGCCCAACTCAAATTAGGCCCTTAGCAAATATATGTGCTGGTATTTGAACTGGGAGAATAGAGTTCAACACCTGTCAGGGGAAGGAAGCTGGCTGTCCTCCAGATGGGAATATATTGACTTCAAAATATATGTGATAGCAGTAAGGCTACTGTGGGAGATAAGCTAGTAAAGAACTTTAGTATGGAATGATATGGACTCTTTTCCCTGGTTGTGTCTCTGAGAGACTCTGTAGGGATCCTGTTCCCCCTTTCTTGGCAGGGGAGCTGTGTTAGGATGCTGTCTTTATCACTTTCCTGCACTGACATGCAATACCTGACACCTGGAACTTAAAAGAGGAGAGAGTTATTTTGGTCCATGTGTCAGTCCAAGGCAGTGTGGCAGAGGGAGGCGCGTGGGGCAAGAGTGTCACACACAGCATGGTGCAGAGAGTCCAGGGAGAGGTAGGACGGGAGGTAAACCCTCCTAAGCCATGCCCACAGTGACCCGCCCCTTTTAACCATACCCGCCACCTAACGGCAAGTCAGCCATAGTGCCCCAGTCTGCTGTCAAAAGCCCGGCGGGCTAACACCTGCGGCCTGAGGACAGTGGTGGAAAGCCTGTGATGTGCATGCCACACTGGGCTGTTCATATCGTCTCTGAAAGCTTCGTCATCACTTGTGTGGGAGGGTGTGTAGATCTAAACCGTAAGATGCTCTGAACTACTGATAGTGTCTTCTCCATCTTGCTTTTCTATGATACTTTCTCCAGTCTCCGCTGTGTTGCACGAAAATTTATTGTAAGGTTTTTGTCTTTGTTTTTCACAGTGTTTACCTTCTCCCAAATGTCTTCCTTCCCTTTATCATCGAGTGTCCTCTTTCCTTTTCTCTCCTTGTATATGTGCATGTACACATGTGTACATCATGTAGGCTCTATCATCATGTCTTAATGTTATATACATGTTTATATGGATTATACATGTTTATGGACATGTATACTGTTATATACATGTTTCCTTTTAGAGAGATTTCATGCCAAAAAAGGCAAATGTAGAGTCTTCTTAATTAGTTTTCTTCAACACCCAGTCTGCTGTAGAGGATGGCCGTTGAGGGTAACAGGTGATGTTTTGTCTCTTCGTCCATCCAGCCTTGCTTTATGAGTTTATAACAGTAGATATTTTTAGTGTGAAGATGTTGTAGTGCACTTAAAATAGAGTTTAATCCAACTTTTTTTCCTCAAAACTTGTTTCAGATATATATTGAAAGCCAGATGCAGTGGCACATGTCTACTGCTCCTTAGCAGGCTGGGGCAGGAGGATCACAGATTCAAGCCAGGCTGGGCAAGTTAGTGAGGTTGACTTTAATACTGAAGGAGAGCTGCGGAGGCGGTAACCTGTACCCTCAACCCGTGGGGGACTGAGGTAGAAGGACTGGAAATTGGAGGCCAGCATCGCAATTTAGTGAGATCCTGCCTCTCCACCTCCCCCGCCCCCAAATAAAGCAAAAACAGAAAGGGGCAGAAATACCCCTCAGTATGAAGGGCTTAGGTCCAATCTCCAGTACTGCCAAGCAGTCGTCAATCAATCAATCAATCAGTCAGTCAGTCTGTTGACTATAGCTGTTGTTCTCAAATATCTTTATCAATTTGCCCTCTTTCTCTTTTCAGGTTCAAGGCTTATTTGGAATAAATGCGTAGTTTGGAATTAGGTATTTTATCCCCTTTCCTGAAAGTTAATCCTTGGTTTTTTTTTTTTTTGTGTGTGTGTGTGTGTGTGTGTGTGTGTGTGTGTGTGTGATGCTCACCTAGTGGAGAAGGTAAAGACCCGGTGGGACAGCACACAGCATGGTGTTGAGCTCCGCCGCCAGCAGCTGGAGGCCATGATCGCAGACAGCCTCCAGTGGGAGGACCACAGAGAGGAGACCGAGGAGCTGATGAGGAAGTTCGAGGCCCGACTCTACATGCTGCAGCAAGCCCGCAGGGATCCGCTGATCAAGCAAGTTTCTGACAACCAAGTAAGGCTCATTAGGTGCTATTTTGGCAGCATCATTTTGTCATGACAGGTGTGATGACTCTGTTGTGATATTTTCCTGAGTTCTTAAACCATGTATTGAAATATATATGAAGAACTTGATCAGGATTTTTTTTTTTCAAAAGTTCTAAAGTCCTAATAAATAAAATGACGCCTAGAGGGCATGGAATGTAGCTCAGTAGCACAGTGACTGCCTGGCAAGTGTGAGGTCCTGAGTTCAATCCCTGGTGCTCACAAAGAAGCAAAAAATAACAATAAATAAATAACATACTTTTAAAAAATAATAAAATGATCCCATAAACCTACATCTAGAAAAAAATTTTTTTGAGGGTTTCAATAAAAAGTCATTCCCTTCTTTGCCTATGTCCCTTCTTTCTATTTTTATTTATAAAATTTTCTGAGACTTTCTTTTGAAAGTCTATTATAGTTTTATCCATGGTAGACACCTTTTTCTTGATCAGTTTGATTATAGAGTTGATAACACTGAACACTTACAGTATTTTTAGTGTTATTTAAAAAATCTCTACAATCGTAGAAAATATTCTCGAATCAGGGGTTGTGGCTGTGAGGTTGTATTTTGGTGTAACATTTTATTTGCCCTTCAGGAGGCCTAGGATGGAAGTACACATTTATGTAGAGTAGAATAATAAAGAGGGTAAAAACAAAATCCTGAACCTGAAAGTATGCTTTTATTCTTCACAATGAGGACTTTGTGATTTAGAGAGCAAATGGCTGGGTACACAGGTTTCTGGACCACTGTCTGTATTTATGATACCTGCTGATTTTTTCTACATGATTGAAATGGACACTTAAGTAGAGAGACACCACTGCAAATGATGCCAGTGTTTTAGTAGTTAGGTTCAGAATACCTTTGTGTCTGCAAGATCAACATCTTTGATTCTGTCAGCCCTGGCTCATGTAGTTGAACAGTGAAGGTCACATCTGTGCTGAGCATGTACAGACTTTATCACCTTGTATTGTTCCGTCAATAGTGTAGTAGAAGATTATTCTGTAGCATTTACATTGTTCTAAGAAGAAAGTAACTCAGAGACGATTTCAGGTATTCAGGAGGACAGTGGATCCTTTCATATAAGAAACCTGACCTTTTGTGGATTTTGCTGTTCACAGAAAGGGAGGTTTTGGAGCCAATCTGCCACAGCTACCAAGAGAGGACTATATTTTTTTCCTAATTAATAGTGTTTTTTTTTTCCTGAAACTTTGGTGTGTTTTTTTCCTAATTATGAAAAGCATCTTAGGGACACTGAACTCTCATTTAGATTTCAGGAAAGTGCCTCGATCTGGAGCTTCTTAGGGACAGAAAAGTGTGTCAAGACCACTACTGTGGGCCTCGGTGGAGCTCCTCAGGCAGGCTCTCGGGAGCCTTAGCTTGCTGTCTGATTCTTCCATGTGGTTAACTTTGTGAAAACACACATGATCCTGGGCAAGAGATGGAAGACTTCTGTGTGCTTGGCGCTCGCCACTGGCCCAGGCATGTGTAGGGAACACTCTCTGTGTTCATTCTTAAACAATCACATGCTCCTGTAAGAGGCAGATGTGGTGCAGAAGGAATGAAAGGAACCAATGGTTTGAGAAAGTAGCGTATCTCCAAGTAGAAAAGATAATCATTGCTTGATCTTATCTACTGGGTACCAGATGTCTTAGACAGTTTCCTTCTGGCCCCTAGGGTTGTTGTGTTTTAAGATTCTGTGGAATAGTCTGTCCCCTAATCAGCTTTATTCTTATGAACTCTTATCTGAGCTATGTTTCAACTTTGCAGGAGTAGCCATGCTTGGGTAGTACTGATTACTCACTGGCTGCATCTGACACTTTCCTCTTGTGCCTTAGCAATTGCTTCAAGAACTGGGTCCTGGTGATGGTGTCATCATGGCATTTGAGAATGTCCTGCAGAAACTGCTGGAAGACTATGCTAGTGATGACACAAGGAATGTGAAGGAAACCACCGAGTACTTAAAAGCCTCCTGGATCAATCTAAAACGAAGGTAACTCCATGGTGGTGGCAGCTTAATGTATTTGTCAAGTTGAGGATTTGATTTCTTTGGCTGTGTCAAGGAAACAGACCAGAGGATGTGTATACTCGAAGTGGATTTCATTATTTTTTTAGTTTTTATATTGTAATGTGCTGAGTTAAGACCCTCAGGCTTTCTCAGTGATGAAGGGCTCTTGATACAGTATCTACTTAAGTCTCTGCAATGCAGTTTTCGTTGAATGAGCTTAAACCTTACCTGAGAGGCTATTCTCAGTTTTCTGATTTTCTTGTCCAGGTAAAATTATACATTTTATAATGCTATGGTGAGGAACAAAGTATTTACAGGTGGCTCAATGTAATGATGCCACTAATGGCAATTGTAGCACAGTATGTAATAATGGAGTATTTCACTGGGGTGTCCTCAGCGGAGGGCCATACACCCCGTAGCCAACACTCGACCTCTGAAATATTCAGTGTGTATGCAAGGATTCAATTAATTATCATTTATTTCCCTGGCTGTCTAGTCATTATATTTGGAATAGCCTAAAATAGCACATGTACTTATGAGAGATATTTTTCTGTCAAAAATGATTTGAGGAACTATTAACAGTAGTTAGCATCTCTTTAAGGCTGTATATTTATAATCATCATCTTAAAAAGCATTTACTTCAAGTACAGTACTGGGAATGCCTGTATCTCAGTAAAATTATAGTTTCTTGGCATATTTAGCTAGTCAAATGTAGCTTCTTGAAAACAAATCTGATATCAAATCACATTTATTTTGCAGTAAATAAAATTGGTAAGAACATTTTATGTTAGATATTCCTGGTAATAAAGTATGCTCTAGCATTTCAAGATGCTTGGACAAGGAGAAATTTTTATTCATTTCAGAAGTATTGTTTTATTTAAAAAATTTTAAAACGGGCTGGGGAATTAGGGCAGTGGTTCCGGTACCTGTCTTGCAAGCACAAGGGCCCGGGTTCAGTCCTCAGTAACCACATACAACAATGCTGGGTATGGTGACTCACGCTCACCAGCAATCAAGCAATCAATACCACATACCACAGTGCCTTGTGGGGTGCCTCGCGCCTGTAATTCTAGCACTCAGGAGGCAGAGGCAGGAAGATTGCTGAGAGTTCGAGGCTCGCCTGGGCTACATGGTGAGCTCAGGGCCAGTCTGACCTACAAAGTGAGACCCTGTCTCAGAAAACAAAAACCAATAACAACAACAACAACAAAAATTTAAAACAATTCTAAAAATTCCAAGAAGAGACTGATCAGGGAAGGACATGAGCTTGTATGTGTCACTGAATAAACCAAAGATACTGGAGGAAATAAAATTAGGGCTGAAAATATAAAATTTTATAACAGATCAAGGCAGCATGGCTAAATTTTGATCCTTCTAACATTTCAGTACAGTTTTTCTCTCTTTTCTAACAAGTTGTTTAGATGGAGTAAGGGTTCCATAACTAAGAAAGGGAAGAAGGTGACTACAAACAGATTTAACACAGAGATAGCATACTTCCTTTCTGTTGTTTCCAGAAATCTTGAATATAAGAATTATGATTTTGTTATTATTGTAAACAATACCAGAAAGACTGATCACTGAGGAATGAGTGGCTTGCTTTATTTAGCACTTCCAATTCTTTTTTTTTTTTTTTTGCTTTTACTTTTAAATATTTTAAGACAGCCTACAGCAATAAGAATAGATGGAAGAGGCAATTAAAAATGAATTATATTCCAAGGTGACTTCTCATTTGTCATAGCTAAGAGAACCGCGGGCTTCCCATTTCACTGTAGTTACAGAGTTCTCCTTAGTCTGTTTTCTTTTTGTACTTTAGGAGTATGTGTAATTGTATTGATATTTAGACATGCTATGGATACATTGTTATTTGTAAAGCTTAGAAAATACAGCAACATTATGGTTCACATGAACCGTTCATGGTTGAGAGCCAGAATTTCTGCACATGGAGACAATTTTCTCTTTTAAACATGGGGATATTTAAAGTTTTCACTGTTCTAAATGGACATCTTTTTGGAATACAGAAATCTTCTCTGGTCTTCTTACAGTATGAGAACCTGGATTAAACTGCCTTGACATTATTGTGTCGAAGATAGAATTGGGGGAAGTTTAACAATTTTAAGTGACCTCAAATTTTATCTAAATCAATGTTTCCTAACCTTTCCAACTGTCTCCTCTAAGGATCCTTTTTGGGCCATACCTTCATGAAATTTTAATGCTATGGTATATTATGTATCTGCTTCTGTGCTGTATAATGTTCTTTGTATATAAAGAGAGTAATTACTTTCCACACACTCCAAAGATCTATTCATCATCTTCTTGGAGAAAGTGCAGGCTAATCTAACACACCCAGGCTCAGAGAAGTTAAATGATATGTGCAGATTTGCAGAGAAAATCCAAAATGATGCTTTCCTGGACGGCAAAAGGGACATCATCCTCCCCACACCTGAGTTCTGAGGAGTCGGTGGTAAATTATATAGGCTGCTCCACTTTATAGTTTATTTTTAGGTACAAATGTTAGTGTCTCATCACCAGGTATGGTCTACGGAGCTTCCCCCAAGGAGACGGGGAAGTCCGGTCACCCCACACAGGGATGGCGTGGTGAGTTTGTCAACTTTCATCGCAGAGGAGGAATTTGGGGAATATCCTGGAGAGACATATACAGATTTACGAAGCAGAGGGAAGTCCGCACTCAGGGAGTAGGGTGCTCGTAGGGTGAGACATGTGGTCTGTGGCTGTGGGTTTAATCCTCAGTATGGAAAAAACAGGAAGTAAAGGAAGAAGGGAGAGACAGACAGACAGACACACACACACACACACACACACACACACACACAGATTGCTCATAGCTGGGAGCAAATTTATACAATATTTTAAATAATTTTGTATGTGAAACAAAGTTTAATAGAGTGGGAGTTTTCTCTGTGGCATTTTTATCACTCAAAGAGCTTCACACTTTGAAGCAGTTCAGATTTTCAGAGTAGTGATGCTCAGTTAGTAGCAACTTAGCATACATGCCTGACTTGGGTCTGAATGATTATCTTATTGCTCTAAGCAGTTTAGGGCTGAAATAACCTTCTACATCAATATATGTGCATATATATATATATATATATATATATATATATATATATTATACAATTGTACACATAGTTACTGATACTAGAGCACAATAGAGCATGTAAGACAGTGTGACCATGTTATAATTTCTTAAATATTGCCAATTACTGTGGATTTTTTCTTCATCCTATCCCTACACAGTCATGTTTTGCCTCTGAAATTTTAAGGAATTTTTAGGATAGTATAGGCAGAGTAAAAAGTACACGAGTGTGGTATTTGACAACTCTTAGATAAAATTCCATTGAATGCATTTAGCGTCTGCGTGAACCTTGAGCATGCCATTTCAACTCATGAAGTCTCACTTTCCCTGGCTCTAAAGTGGGGAGCATAGTGTGCAGGATTAGCGTGAGATCAGAAGTTATATGTGAATGTTCTTGATAGATGGCTTATGTTCAGCAAAATGTTGCCCAAATTACCATCTTATGCTCTATCATAATATGTCTTTTGTATAAACCCTCTCCACTCCTTAGTCTGCTTTTCAGAACTTCCTGTAGCGAAATTAGCAGAGTATTGGGTCAATATTAGGCAGCTATAGTCATTCCAAATGGTCTTATTGATAAGCTAGATAATGTGTTTTACTGAATATAGTATAGACACATTAAATCTTTATTACTAGTGGAAACTTCTTGGGCAAGGCAGTGTCCTGCTTTGGTGAAGTTGTCACAGTTGCTGAATCTATGTTGCACTTAAGTATTTTCCATTTTAACTTTCCAGAAGTTTTAGCATCCTGGAGAGAAAGAGTGTGGAGGTTGGGGGTGTCAGTCACTTGCCTAAACATGTGAGTCCTGGCTTTGATCCCTAGAACCATCAAAGGAAAAAAGAAAAGAAAAGAAAGAGAAAAGAAGTGGTGTAGATCCTCAGATCTTTTAGAAGGCACAATTATTTCTTTAGAAGCCGTGAAATCAGTGTAGTTCAGATTGATCCAGGGAGGAACATTTTCCTCCTTCTCCTGGTGCTAGGGCTTGAATCGAGAGCCTTGTTCAAAGTAAGCTGCTTTCTCATTAATGCTCAACTTATTGATAAAGGCCAGGTAGACATATGAAATGCACATAGGGACTGAATGAATATTATATATATATTTAAGATTCATTAGTGAAGATCGTGGCTTTTTGAAAACAGGTTAAATTAGAAACATTTGAATTTACTTTTGATTGTTTTCCCATTTGTTTGGTTGCATAGTTTGAAACTACTGTTGTTTCTGTTACTACTTTTCCACTAGTCCTTGTTTATTGTCCTTACAGATTAATAAAAACAAAGCATTCTTCTTCAGCATTTATCCATTGCTTAATTTGGTCAATAGCTTTTAAGAGCAATCAGTAGAGGACAGTCATCGGAATTGCATTTTATGGCCCACAACCTGGCACAGTCTTTGAGCTCATAAATGAACACGGTGGTAGCTGTCATTTCCAAATCAATGGGCACAGGGCAAAGTGCGCGGAACCTTTTCCTTGCAGCATGTCCACCATTATGAGATTCAGTTTTGGACCAGTCAGCTTGATTTATCCTTTCACAAGCTTATTTTTCCTCTGAAAGTCACCTTTATTTTTCCACTTGTTTCTTATATTTTCCTTCCTAGCATTGCATTTTTATATGCCTTCCAAACTTAGGAATTGAACTGGCCAAGAAGTGAAGTGTAAAAATTTAACTCTTTATATTTTCTCATCTGTTATGTTGTTTTAATCTTCAGGTATCATTTTATTGCTTTTAAAACTATCACAGTGCCTTTGCAGTGTAAGCCTGAGAACCACTATATTTTTATTTTGTCGGTGTGAGTTCCAAGCTAGTAGAATATTGCCTATGTCCAGTTAACTCCATATCAAACAAAGGGCTGATGTTCATAATTTTGTCTTTTTCTCTTGATAAGTATTTATTTAGTTTGCTGCTCACTAAGCTTTATGGTCACCCTGAAATTTCAGCCATAGTTTTGCTTGGGCTTGTTCCCTGGAAGGTTTTGTAGTGGGTGCTGGGTGGTAAAAACAACATCAACAACTAGCAAGCCATAATTATAGGAGTGGAAAGAATTAAGTTTCGATTTCAGTGAGGAACTTAATGTAGCTTACATAAAACTGAGAGCGCAGTAATCAGAAAGTAACATTTGAGCCGATTCTGAAGATTAAGAAGGAGTGCTCCAGAACAAATTCCAGAGTGAACACCCTGCTAGGAATATACACGAAAGAATTAAAAACATCATATCAGGATGACATATGTGCACTCATATTTATGGCAGCTTTGTTTGTGATAGCTATATCTTGTCCATCAAGTGGAAACTGAATAAAGATGTAGGTGTTTTTAAAAAATAAAATGGAGTATTACTCTGCCATAAAGAATGATAAATTAGAGAGATTTGTACTTAAGTAGGTGTATCTTGAAGTTGTATTCATAAGTGAAATAAATAGGACAAAGATGTACAAGTACTGTATTATTTTATGAGTATGAGAAATTGAAAGTATAAATGAGGTCGAGAATGTATAATAGGTATTGTGAAACAGGAAGAAAATATTCAAAAGGGAAAGGAAACTGAGGGAGGGATAAGAGAAAGTAAAGAAGGAAAAGGAAAAAAATTGATGCTAACATCCTTCCAAAAATGGAACCAAGCTTGTGTCTATAGGGGGCAGGGTTTGTAGGGAGGGCAGAGGAATAGGAAAAACTAGGAATCAAGATATGTAATGTACAGGTGTAGATTCTCAATGTCAGATGTTATCGTGATGTGTATCTAAAATGTACGAATAAACTCAATAAAGGAAAAAAAAATCATGGTGCAGGAATGAGCATAGAATGTGGCTGAGTAAGAAAACGCAGGCTGAAATGTGGAAGGAGAGGGAGGCAGAGGCCAGGTCCTGGGAAGGCATCTGGGTATTTTAGTACAATGGAAGAAGCGTCTGGAGTTGTTCAGGGACGGAGCCCTGCTGTCTTACATTGAATAGAGCTTAACCCCTGTGAATCTTATGTTGAGTATAAGTCATCGGGGTACAAAAGAACACCTGGGAAGACCAGAAAGAAAATGAGAGCAGCGGCCTGGCTGAAAACGGGGTACTCTTGGCTCCTGTGGCTGCTGTGATGGGACGGATGTTGAAGACTTCAGGTGCACTTTGGAAGTAGAGAAAAATACTTGAGCAGATTAGAGAAAGTGTAAATAATGAAAAACAGCATTTTGTAAAAGGATGAGTGGCAGCACCAGTTACTAAATTGGGAAGAGCTGTGGGAGTTTACGGAGAGAAAATTAAAAATTGGGTTTTGACATTTATTTGAGATCTGTTAATTGTCTATATGTATAGGCAATTGGATATATACATGTGGAACTCAAATGCTTCACATCTCAGATTTATTTATTTTTAAGATTGATTTTATTGGTATATTTTATATATTTTACATTATTCAATATTGAGGGTTTGTATCAGTACATGACATATTTAAAAGGGGAATTCTTGGCAACTACATTAAAAATTAAGCCTGCGGGGTGAGAAGAGGTAAGAGGGAAGAGTAAAGGTACAGAAGAGATGAAGGTAATTGATTTGCCATGGGGCCTGGGATGACAGGCAAAGAGAGGGAAAAAAACACAAGAGAGGACTTCAAGTAAATTAGAAAACTCCAGGATTTTTGGTAACTAGAAGTGGAAAGAAAAACTGGCCATGGTGGCAGACACTTGCAATCCCAGCACTCAGGAGGCTGAGGCAGGAGGATTCCCATGAGTTTGAGGTCAGTGTGGGCAACATAGTGAGTTCCAGGGCAACCTGATCTACATAGTGAGACCCTGTCTCTAAAAACAAAAGTGTGGAGGAGAGAATATTCCTGAGAGAGAATAATTCACTGTGTTGAATTCTTCAGGGAACTGACACAGGACACCATCCACAGAATCCCACAGCTTGGAGATTTCAGGTGATTTTGAGAAAGATTTGTTTTGTTTGTTTGTTTTTATGATGCTGAAGATTAAACTCATGACCTGTGCTTTCAAGGAAGGCTGTGGCACCATGGAGCTGAAACTCTGGCTTCCGAGAAAGATTTTTGAGTGATCACCTGAGAGGCAGAGAATGAGATGAAGATGAGGAAGTAGAAAAAGATGGAAGTAACAGTTGAGAAGTTTGTTTCGAAGGACAGGGTTTGGACAATACCTGGAGGAGACGAAGTTAAAGTAAGATTTGGTAAAATATGCCTAGAAGCTTGTTAAAAGGCTTCAGCAGAAATGGGAAAGGTGATTCAAGACAGAGGGGACAAGGGAAAAAGGAAAAAGAAGTCTTCGCAGAGGTGTGAAGGGATGGTCAGGACGATTGAGCCTGGCAAGAACGGGGATGCATTTTCTGTTGTGATGGAAAACACTGAGAAGGTGAGCGCAGCCGCACGGGCGGAACCTCTGCAGGGTCTCTGAAGGACTGGGTTTCTTTCTGGTCTGCGTACGCTGCTGCTGAGGCCGTAGGTGGGACTGAGAAGCGTCGACAGAAGAGGACGAGGTTCTGACCAGATTCTTGGTGGGACGCTTGTCCAAGGGTGACTGTATAATCTTGCTGACTAGTGATAGGCATTAATTTGTGATGTGTAGCAGGGGGAAGAGAGCCCTACTGAAGTATTACCGCATTCATCTCCTGAGGGGCAACCAGAAAGAATGCAGACGAGGTGAAGAGAGAAGTAATGGGGAGGAAGGTCTCGGGTGAGAATGGAGATATGGAGAGCACAGTCTCTATTCCACAGTGGGGCTGCAGCCTCTTTCTCTGGGGGCTGCAGTCCCTCACTTGAGCTATGGCTTGTCAAGCAGATATCCAGGGTTTTATTTCACACTGGGTGTATGTGTTGAGGCAGTAGACAGCCTGCAGCACCATATACAGTAACCCTAAATTTGAAGTGCAGGATGTGAACATAATGGACAGATGTCTTAAGCCTCAAAACAGTAGGACCCTCCTGAGAACAGAACAGTGATGTGGAAATAGCACTGGGAGGCAGAAGGACCTTTGTTCTAACTCCTCACCCTGCGACCTAAAGCACGGGGGTGTGGGAGAACCCAAAGCAGAATAAAGCACTTCATTAAAAGCTGACAGGGTAATTGATGGCCCTAGGGAAAGCAATTTCAGTGAAGACAAAGTACAAGTCTTGCTGACCATCGAGAAGGGGTTCTGTGGCAGGATGGAAGAGGGCTCAGTCAAGGCAGATTGGGGTACACTGAGGAAGGTTTACAGTTCCATATTATTGAGGCGTGAAGACCCAGTGCCAGCAGCGATCTCACATTTAAAAGGATGCACTGAGATACAGCCTTCACGGAAATGGCTCTGTGCTCTTGTATGTGTGTTTGCTGGCACTGGCAGCCCCAGGGTGGCTTCTGCTGTGGTTATACAAGGCTTTGGTCAGGTGTCCTGGTGTAAGGATGGAGGCGGGGTACCTCAGCCTCCTGAGGGTGGCAATAGTAGTGTTTCTTTTTACATCTCGTGGCATTACTTTGGAAGTGCCTTGGTGGAGACCCCGTCTCCATGTCATAAGAACTGTTCACGAGAGCACAGCTCATTCGGAATACGGCAGTGACCAAATCTTGACTTTGCATTTTCCCTGCAGCATACCTTAATATATTTTCCAGATAAACATTATTTTATTGACAAAAGAACAAAATTACCTGGGGGAGGTACCCATTGAAAGGTGTAAAGAATTGTTTCATTATAAGTTTTCTATCTGGTACTCAGACTCCTGATGCCACTGTTTTCTGCTGTGAAATAGATAAATATATTTACATCTCCTATCACTGTAAAGGTCATCTTTTAAAGTCACCAAAATGTAGTAACACGTAACTGGGTTTCATAAGATGTTTTTTTCTATTCAAGTCTTTTAAAAGAGACATTTTTGCGTGTTTTGTGTCTGTTCAAATACTTTTCTGACCAGTTACAAGTACGTGCACACTAGATTAAACAATATGTCTTAAAGCTTAAAATATCAAATACTATTTAGCATCTCTATAGTGACATTTTTAAAGAGTATGTTATGTGAGTGGCCATATTTTATGTTACTACATGGCTGTTGGCTCTTTAATAGAGTATCATAGCTGGTTTTATTACAGACATCTCTGAAAGCTAAGAGTTTACATTTTAAAAAAATCTTACTTCTGCTTAATAAAAACTATTATAAATCTATCACCTCTAGATGTTCTTACATCTTTTATGAGAAAGTATATATTTTCAGTCTGTACCATTTCTTGCACTAAAGATGTCTATAGTCTCATTCTGTTTTGAGTAAATATTACTGTTTCAGCTAAAGTTACTCTTGTAAACTGCAAATGTGATATTTTAGGTTTTGAGCCTATCTTTATTCTTCCTAATTTATACATTAAAAAGAGATTTACAAAAGTGTCCTCTGCCTTTGCCTTTTAGCCACTCATTTCTTCAAGTTAATAAATCACTTCTTTTCCTGTCCTAGTGCTCCTTCCCCGTGTTCGTTCTTTTTTTTTTAGGTTTTTTGAGACAGGGTCTCGCTTTGTGGTTTAGGCTGGCCCTGAGCTCAGCCTCCAACTCACATCACAGCAATCCTCCTGCTCTGCCTCCCCAGTGCTGGGATGACGGGCGTGAGCCACCACACCCGGCACTGTGGTATGTGGTACTGATTGCTGCTGGGGTGAGTCTCCACGCCCAGTATTGTTATGTGGTTATCGGGGATCGAACCCAGGCCCTTGTACTTGCAAGATAGGCGCCGGAACCACTGAGCTAGATCCCTGGCCCTCCTTCCCTGTGTTCTTGTGTCATTTCTCAGGACTGGGTCCAGTTTTGTTTTGTTCTTCTCTTGGCTTGTGGAAGCCCGAACTGCTCAATATAAAATCCTCACTGGGATTGTGGACCAATGTGAGTGCGATGCGTGATTTTAGGGCCGTCTATGCTGACGCTCTCAGACCTCTATGCTGTCTCACGTTGCTTTTCCTTTATAAGCAACTGCTCTTAATGAAGCTGAATTTGAAACTAGGGGTGAAGCGAGATCATGGGAGCCTTCCAGAGGTTTTGTAACCTCCGTGACAGATTTTGTCATTGTAAAAGGGTCCCTAGAAATTTTGAAATGGGTTTTTTCTTGAAGAACCGCAAGCTCCTTCTTTTAAGGGTGGGGAAAAAACCCCCATAAACTGGAGACTTGAAATGATTTACCCTAAGCCATATCGCTGGTAAATGACAGAGGTGGTAGAAGTAGGCCATTTTCTTTTGAGAGCGGTGTATAAGTGACATCAGAGGTAATTTATTGGCCTCTGTGGTAAGTGTACATATATATTCCTGAGCATCTACCTTTAATCATTTTGCCTTATACTTGTATAACAGATTATGTAGAATTTCTTGAAAATGTATAAAAGATTTTTATAATATAGCATTTTGTAGTCTTGGATCTAATTTTAAAAACTAAACTAAGAGCTGCCACAATTACACTATATTCTATTAAAAATTTCATATAAATTATATTTCAAAATTAAATTATATGTCATGTTCTGTATATATTATGATCATAATTGTTTTCTTTCTTGGGAATGGGAATTAAACCTGAGACCTTGCGCATGTGCTGGGCTAGTTTACTAAGTGAACTATACCTCCCATCCCCGATCCTAAGTCTTAAAGTGTCCATTCATTATAGTATTATGAAGAGGATTTGGACTGTTACAAATTGAGTTTAGCTTTCAGTATGTTCGTTACTTTTAGTAGTTGATTAAGTTCATGATATATCACCAGATTTATGTGAAGTTGAAAAATTCTCCAGAACACTTGTGATTAAGTTGTATATTTGCATGTTATGGGCAGTATTAATTTCTCAGTCTTTCACTAAATTTGTATATAAGATTGAGATAAAAGAAATATTTATTATATCTTGATAGGTTTATGTGCATATACTTCATTTTCTCCTTAAAATATCACTGCCAAGGAAATATTATTCCCTTTGCTATACCAGATTACTTAATAAATATTTGTTGAGCTGCTACTGTGATAGGCTCTGGGGTATAGGTGCATGGATCATTCTGAAGCTTTTTCAGCTAAATAAAAACAGTTGCTTGTACCCACAACTGGAGACACATTGGGGCAGGCAGAAGAGGGTCCCCCAAAGATGAGAGAGGAGCCTGAACTCTGTGGGTGAGCCCAGTCTTACTCCATTAATCTTGGAAGTAGAGGAGGAGGCAGAAGCATGAGTCAGGAAGCTGTGTGGTGAGGATTCCACCCTCCATTGCTGGTTTTACTGCTGGAACCGAGGATTTGGGTGGCCATTTGAAGCCAGAATAGACAGGGAAACAGTTTCACCCATAGAGCCCACAGAGATGAATGTAGCTGTGCTGTGTCAGACACTAACCTACAGAAGATGGTAAACTTCTATTAGTCGAAGCTGCTGAACTTGTGATTTACTACAGCAGCCTTGGAACAATACTAGCCATGGGACGGGACCTCAGAGGATGCTTTGGGAAAGGCACCATCGGTGCAGAAGGGGTTTATACTACTTTCTGCAGGGTCGGTAGAAATTAACAGGCAGGGAGAAAGAAGGTTTATCAATGCTGGAGGTAGGAAGAGGGAAGAGAAACAAAATGATAGAAGAACTACCATGTAAAGCTGTGGAGATGGTAGACACTGTGATTTTTGGAGGATTGTAGTTGGTTCATTTTGTAGATAATACATGAACCTCTGTGTGATGACGTGATCACTGCAGGCTCAGCTCCTGGAGCTTGTGGGTGCCCAGCGGAGGGACGATGGTGAGAAGGTTGGAGGGACGGGGGCAGCTTCCCAGGTTTTCAGGGGTAAACAGTGGTGGAGCCCTGTGTTCTTGATACAGAACAGTCGTTCCCCTAAGCTTATTGAGTGGAAGGAATTCCCTGACCATTCTTAGACATTTGGTTCTTTTCTCCTAGTCTAGGTATTCCTAGGATTTAGAGAGCTCATCTGTAATGATCTATTTTTACATCAGCAGTTGGTGTGTAACCTGATATGCACAAGTGGGTATTCTTAAGAAATACAAATTTTAATTATGAAAAGTAAAAACACCTGACTTTATTGAATTATCTAAGAAGTTTAGGTTCTGATTATTCTTAAAATATGTTGCATCTTTTGGATTACAGCATTTATTTTCTTAATACTGTTTTCTGTTGATGTTCTAAAATTTGAAAATATGGGCAAGGTTGGGGAAGAATAAGGTGATACCACCACCACCATCACCCATGTTCTGGTGGTTAACTTTTAAGTTATAAAAATCAAAGAAATAGATTTATGATTTAAAAAAACAATGAAGCACACTGCAAGGTTTATTTAAAAATGTAGTTCTTTTCTCCTGCCTGGGGATGGTTATTGTCTGGGTTAGTTTCTGTTTATATCATTTATATATTTCCATATTCTAAATAAAATGAGTAGGCAGTTATCTTAATTTGTTAACATTAGGCAGTGTGTACTGTCATACTTTTTCTGTCAACATGTAGGAAATAGCTTTCTTATGCTACTCTTCCCTTCCCTTCTTTGTTATTGAGCTTTTAGGTAAATAGTTAGTGTTGGCATTCCTCTTCATGTCCAGACATTATTAATAGCCCAGTACTGAAGTTTACTATAATTTTACTTCTGTTTGTTTTACCTGGAATTAATAATTGCCATGTTTTTCTGTGCCTAGGTTTCTTTGCTCCCTTTGCTAATTCTCACATTTCCCATGGCCTGACAGTAGAATTTTTTGTGAAGTCAATCATGCTAAGCAGCCTATCACTTCTAATATTTTTATCGAAGAGAAATCACTTCTGGAGCCTGCTTTCTAGGCCTGCCCACCCATCCTACTGGACATTTCCTTTGTTTTCCTCAAGTGTGGACTCTCTTTTGCTCGATTTCGTATTTTTCCTTTTTTGGTTCTTTTTTTGTTTTGTTTGAGTGTGTCCTTTATTAGTGTTGCCAGGTTAAAACGAGGATGCAGAGCAGTAAGGACAATGGCAGCCTCCATTTTCTCCAGTTTGAATTCACACTTGTCTTTTCTGTGATCACCTTTGCACGAGTACAAGAACCTCTTGGCTTCTCCTGGTGTTCAGTCTCTGTTTTATTTTTATCTCCCCATGTCTTCTTCCTTCTTGAGCTGCAGATTGAATTTTGTGGAGTTCTTTTCCTATAAGCTCCTTAGAAAATAGTCTAATAGGAGCAAAATCTTTTAGATGTATTATAAATAGATAGTCATTATTCTATAAATACTTAATAGAAATACTGTAACAAGAGCTCTGAGGAGTGTAAAGAAGCATTTTGGCCCATTCAAAAAGTGGATAAGAAATCTATGTATTGTTAAAGTAAAATTTAGGTGTGAGACAAGATCATAATCCAAGGGCTTTCTAGAATGCATATGACTAATTACTGTATAAAGAGAAGTACTGACCTTTTATGAACTCAGAAGAAAGAAGCTTATCTAATTGGGATGGAATTTTCTGGAAGAGTTAGTTTTTAGTAATTAAAGAATTAGTAGGATTTTTTTTGAGACAGGGTTTTGCTTTGTAGTTCAGGCTGGTCCTGAACTCGCTATGTAGCTCAGACTAGCCTTAAACTCAAAGAATCCTCCTGCCTCTGCCTTCCGAGTGCTGGGATTACAGGTGTGAGACACCATGACTGGCATTGTGGTATGTGATTACTGGGGATCGAAGTCAGGACCTTGCCCTTACTAGGCAGGCGCCAGAACTACTGAGCTAAATATCCAGCCCAGAATTAATAGGAATTTAAGAGGTGGGGATGATATGAAGGTCACTTTAGCACTGATATAAAATTTTTATATGGACACAGTTTTAATAATCTAAGAAGTATACCACTGTGACCTAAACAGTATGTAACCAGAGGATAAAGTACAGAAGTAAACTCCTGAGCCCACAAAGTACATACATAGAACATGAGGCAACTTGAATTTATTCTGCAGGCAGTCAAATACTGTTGGAGATTTTTTAGATAAGCAAATGCTGGGGGTAAGGCTGATGACAATCCAGAATGTCCATTAAATCCGATTTTAACTTGAATTGATTTGCATTGTTTAAAGTTATGTAAAATAGGTTCTTTAAATTCTCAGTATGGCAATATGGGGATATAACCCGAGCTCTGTGCATAGCAGCAGCACGGTAGGGATGTGCACTCTTACTCGTCTATATCCTCTCTCACCCACTGAAACAGTAGTTTACTAAGTGGCCTAAGTTGCCCTTGAGCTTCCAATCCTCTTGCCTTAGCCTGAGGAGCTGGCGTTGCAGGTATGTGCTACCATACTTGCCCCTAAATTACCTATTTTATCTTGGATACTTCTTCAGTTTTTTCTCCTTCCTAAAATTCATGTAGTCACTGATGGTGTGAACATTCTCTCTTGCTCCTTTGGAGTGTTTGCCATTGGCATATACATACAGGGGAGCAACTCTATGCAAGAATAGATAGAAATCCATATAAATATACATACAGGGGAGCAACTCTATGCAAGAATAGATGGAAATTGTCACCTTAATTACGTCATCATACTAATGTGGTTTTGTCAATGTCCACCTCTCTCCTGACGTAGCACAGTTCCCATGATCCCTTTGCTAAGGATGATTCTAGCAAACACATATAAATAAATCTCCAAAGGGACATTTGGTGATTTTATAGCAAAGTCCCCTCAAGGCTGTCCACTGAGTTTTTCCGTAGGATGTACATGATGAGGAATGTCACCCTGGAGTAATGGAGCCTGCTTATCACGTTGTTATTTCTTGCAGTGTCGCTGATAGACAGAGTGCCCTGGAGGCCGAGCTGAGAACAGTGCAGGCCTCACGCCGGGACCTGGACAACTTCCTGAAGTGGATGCAGGAAGCGGAGGCTACCGCGAACTTGCTGGCAGATGCCTCTCAGCGGGAAAACGCACATCAGGATGGCGTCCTGGCCCAGGAGCTTAGGCAGCAGCTGCAGGTACATGCACTGGAGAGCACAGCCAGCGGTTGTGTTTGTGCGGTGTCCTCTGGGTCCATCTGTGTACAAATGCCTTACTGTTAGCGGGTGAGAATATTACCTTTCCTTGTTACAATCAGCTTTGTTCAGTTCTAAGTTATAAGAGCATTTTCCCTTGGTGTGAAATTGTATCTTTGCCTATTTATTATAAATACTTAATATAAAAGCCATCCAAGCTCTATGGGTTAGTTTACAACTCAGGCTACTAGGGTTGAAGGAGTCACTTGTGGGCCTCACAGCTGTGACTGCATGTGCAGTACGAGTTCGTTTTTCTTCTCCCTTCAGACAAGTTCCTTAGAAATCTTGTGAAGCACATCTAAATCTTTTTCCACCCCAAGTACAGCTGCACCTGTGCCTTTGGATTTTCCATTTTGGGGGCTTGGTTTGACTGGTTCTTACCCTTGTATCAGCCTTTCCATTTCGAACTTAACTCAGGACCTGCTGCGGAGGGGAAGCCGCTGTCTCCCGCAGCTTTCTGTCTGATTCCTGCCGTGCGTCCTGTCATTGTCCTGTCAGTTTGATGATTGTTGCCTCTGGTTTGCTGGTGGACATATTTTCCCTTCTCAGTGGATTCAGGCCTTTGCCTGCCCGCGGGGTTGCATTAAGTGTTCAAGGACTAAGATCATGCTGCTCCATATTGTTGCCCACCATGCTCTGGCTTCAGATTTTTGGTAAATACTGACTGCTTCTCTCGGACTGTGAATTCAGCAGGTGACATTCTTTATCAGTGGCTTTTCAAGTCCATTCTTTGGAACTTCTGAAAGAGCCAAACGATGGTTTTATAAAGTGCCAACAAATACGTGGATCTGGATAAAGAGGCTTTCTGAACCTGTGCTTTCTTACAGTTTCTCTTTAAGTTTGAACTCTTTGTTTAAAAGGTAAAAAATTTAAAAAGAATTTTTAAAAATAGGTTTATGTATAGTCTACATGCATGAAAACTGGTTTTCACTATTGTGCTTATAAGACTGATGGAAATTTGTTTACTTACATTACTTCTTGGCTCGATATGTTTGTGATTGCCAATGGCATGACCAGGTAAGTGTTGAGAGGAATGTGTTCTGTTGCCTCCCTCTCTAGGGGTTCATGAGGTCATTGTCAATGTTAATTGAGTTAATATTTTGAGATCGTCTGGGTTTTAGAGCATTAACGAGAGCTCCCAGCAGGTTGGATGGTAGAATCTATTATTTTTATGAGTTAAACCACTCTGAAGACTGACCTGCAGCGACTCATGGATATTTAATTCATGAAATAGTCCTGATTTCAGAGATATTTGGACTGTGCACCTGAGTTGGTCACGGTTTGTAGACAGTGAACAAAGCAGGGAGAAAATGGACCTGAGTGATAAATGCTAGCACAATACGTCTACCTGGTGTTTTCTGACACATTGCATTTGGGATATATTCTTACTATAACTCAAACTTATTTCTGTATTTAATGATTTAGACCATTGGAGAAGTAAACAAATACAAATGTTAAGAAATCATGTAAAATAAAAATAACTAAGCACTGGATTACTTATTTTGTGGCAAACAGCAACAAGAGAAAAGGCTGTTGACTTAAACCCTAAAATACTGTGCGTCGTGATTGATTCTCAAAGATAATCAGACGTTGGAGATCAGTCTGTTTGGGTTCATGCAAAGTGTTAAAGAGGTCATTGCCAAGAGTCTACTCAGATTCCTTTGTTCATCTGAAGAAAAGCAAGTGCATTTGCTTATGTTTAGGATATTTCACATTATAAAAGATTAAATGATTTTTTTTTCATTTTTTCACTGTTTTGTTACATGATCTTGATTTAAAAATATTCTCTCTATTTTGTTAAAAAATATTCCACAGCTTCATTTTGAATACCTTATAAGTGGGTAATTATTAGAGACTTCATATCTTTGGCTCTCTCTTTTTATTTTTCCTTTTTGCTTTTTTTGGAAGGATAGAGTTCTCTATGTAGTTCAGTCTGTCTTTAAATTCACTAGCTTAGACTGGCCTTGAACTCTCTGCTGTCTTCCTGCCTCAGCTTCTTGAGTGGCAGAATATTTCTGAGGCATACGAATTTAAATTTTCCTGTGGGTTGGTATATTATTTATGTGACTGATTTTAAATGGACACTTGTTTGAAAAAGGGAAGATGAGCGCCAAAGGTGGATATTCCAAACCACTGTAAATATGTTTTCTGGTGGTGATGGTCATGTGTGTTCTATGTATGCATGGTGCAAGATGGAACAAGGACCTTGGTATTTGTGCTCTGTGCACAGCGAGTGTAACAGATGCGCTTAGAGGACACATTCACATCTATATTCACTTCATGTCTTGTGAGAGCCAGATGTAGGACCATGGGACTATTTTGTAAATATGAAATGTATTCTGGACCCAGTTGAAAGCCAGTCTTTGTACGTGTTGGTAAAGGGTTGTTTGGAAGTGCAGTGGAAGATGCAGATTAATTACGGGAGTGTGCTGTGCTAGTGCCTTTTCTGCTAAGGACGCAGATCGTTTGGGCTGATGTATTTAGGTTTCTTCACTGCTGCAGACTATTAGGTTTTACTCCTCTGCAGCCAGCTTTTGGCAAGAAGAAGCTGATCCCGAGGAAGTTGGTGGGAGGGAGACGCCCCTGGATTGCCTCAGCAGCACACGGCGCACAGGGCCTGCCGTTCCCTCCTCAGCACTTCACAGTTGCACTCGCTTGTAACGGGCCCAGTGTAAGGATACTAAGCGGAGAATGATGCATTGAGACTCCTGCTTCGTAGGAGTCCGGCCGATGGCATAATGAGTGGACTTGTGCCATGCAGGAGTGGCACGGAGAGATATGTTGGGAAACCCTCAATGTCCGAGAAAGACCAGAAGCGAGACATCTTTGAGAGGAAGGGACCTAATGCCTGGCTGGTACAGGAGAATAAGGAGGAGGACGAGGAAGACCAGAGAGGGGCAGGTGGACTGGAGCATGAGCCTGAGGTCTCATGAGTGGAACATGGCAAGTGTTGGTGAATGGTAGGTGAAAGGAGGCAGATTCCCTTCTGACACCACGGGAGATGTCTGGTGTGCATTTGTCTGTGTAAATCCTACAATGAAACAGAGAAACTTATTAATTCATTATTAATTTTGAGTCAGAACCCATTTTTTTAATCAACCATTTAAAAAAAAATCAAGTGCATTTATTTTAATTTGTATTCTGTGATACTCACCCTGGTCTTGAAGTCACTGTGTAGTCCAGGCTGGACTTCAATTCCTGATGATCTTCCTCCCTCAGCCTCCCAAGTGCTGTGATCACAGACATACAATACTATACCTAGCTAATTATATATATATATATATTTTTTTTGTTTTAGGTTTTTTGAGACAGGGTCTCACTTCTGCGGTTCAGGCTGGCCCCGAGCTCAGCCCCAAACTCACATCACAATCCTCCTGCCTCTGCCTCCCGAGTGCTGGGATTACAGGCGTGAGCCACCACGCCCAGCACTGTGGTATGTGGTACTGGTTGCTGCTGGGTTGAGTCTCCATACCCAGTATTGTTATGTGGTCACCGGGGAATCGAACCCGGGCCCTTGCGCTTGCAAGACAGGCGCCGGAACCACTGAGCTAACTCCCCGGCCCACTAATTATATTTTTAAATATAATCTTTACATTTTAGCAGTTGGAATTGAGATGCTCTGATTCTTCAACGTATAAAGTCCTGAGGTACCACCGACTTTCTGTGGTGATACAATAAATGCCTGCTTTTGATCTGTAACAATTTGTGATTTAGGATTATTACATTTATATTGTATTACATCTTATATTATTATATTATTACATCTTATATATTATTATATTTATATTATATTACGTCTTATATTTTATGTTGGTTTTCAGTGTAATTTTCAAGCTTGGGTCCTGTAGGGCATAGATTGCTTCAGGTCTCTCCCTGTCTCCAGTTTCATAGTCAACACCATGTCTGGTGGGTAAAATACAAGCTGTTGGGAAGTAAACCTTATGGTTCTGAAATAGGAACTAGACAGGTTATGCACCTGTAATCCAAAAACCCGGAATGCGAATGCTTCCGAATCTGGAGTCTTTCGAGTGCTGATGTGATGTCACAAGTGAACACTTCTGCACTGTGAAATTGCCCCATGCACAAAATTATTAAAAATAGCCTGTAAAATCTACCTCAGGCTGTGTATAGGGTGTGTGTGAAACATAAATGAATTTTATATTTAGTCTTGGGTGCCATCCTCAGGCTACCTTGTTAGTTATGTGCAAACAGTATATTCCAAAATTTGGAAAAAAAAAAAAAAAACCAACAACAAAATCCTGGAATTCAAAACACTTCTTGGTCCAAACACTGCAGATGAGGTAGATTCAACTTGTAACATATAGACACAGAAGTAGATGATATGTACGTGTGTGTGTGTGTGTGTGTGTGTGTGTGTGTGTGTTTCCAGCCTCCTAACTAGCTGGGATTACAGGCATGTGCCACCATGTAATTTTACAATTTTATAGCAATTTTATTGGCTATAATTCACTTCATTTGTTTCAAGTATACAAATAGAGGGCAGTCTTCACCAAAATCAACTTAGAACATTCTCATTCCCTCAAAAAAATCCATTAGCCATGAATCTTCCACTCCTAAGTTTACAACCCCTCCACCATAAGTCGTCAGGCATCTGTTCCAGTGTTCCCAGGAATTTGATACTTTTCCTGACATTTGGGCGTCAACAGCTACATTGACACTGGCGGCCTCACCAGAGGGAGGCAGTATGGAGTCTCAGCGGAGACCTGCTGGAAACAGCCCCCAAGCAGAAGCCCACGAACACCCCAGCAGACACAACTGTGCACGACCCAACCCTGTGGGACTTTAAATCATGCCAACGTGATGGCCAGAGGGGTCACACAGAGGAAATCAGAGGCGAGGGAGGTGCCGGGAAGCCCCGCAGCCCCTTGGAAGAGTCCTGGCGACACCAGAGGTGAAGCCGTAGGCCACCCAGGTCTGGGCTTGTGCAGGACCTGGCCCCAGGGCCGTCTGAGGTCTGTTTCCGGCTGTGCTCTTGACCCTGGTGTTTAATCACATTGGGTTTTTCTGCTCATCTCCTAATGGCATTTTACCCTAATTGATAATGTAATTGTATTCAAGCTGCCTTAGAAAACTCATCACAAATATGTATACACACACATTAAAAACCAAAAATGCTGTGCTGGGCCTTTATGTGATATAATTATGGTCTTATATTTCTTATTCATAAAATTAAAACAGTTTTATGACAAATAAAATGAGATCATGAAGATGCTAACGGGAAATGCGAGAATTTGGAATGTTCTGTAGTCAATTACGGAGCTCGCTTTTTATTAACTTCGCTGATTAACTAGATGAGTGAGTCTGACCTCTTCTGTATCTACTGGGGGCTTTGCTCTCTGACAAGCGTGGGGGAGCGGGTTGGGTGGCTGAGAACTTAGGGTATCTTGAGTAAAACCACACACCTTCTGCAAACGTATTTCGTTCTGTTTTGGGTGGCTTTGCGCTGAGACCTGGCTGGAGGTGATTGATTAGCACTGAGGGTGTGGGCTGCAGTGCTCGGAGTCGCATCCTTCTGCTCGTCCCGAGATTTCTAACAGGGTCTATTATTCACCCTTTCCAGAGGCAGAGGCAGGGCTGTGCTTAGCCTCCCTCTTTACAGCGCTGGGTGGTCGGCGCTGTCTCCTCCTGTAAGCCAGCTACCACCCGGCTCGGAGGGGGCCACGATATGTTGTATCTCCGCTCCCAGGGGATGCCTGCCTTGTCTCTGCAGCTTTAATGTTTCACTTAATAGCCTCTCTGGCGACCGGGCGCACTCCTCTCCGGCAGCCAGCAGCGCTTGGCTGTCAGACAACTCGCTTCATTTCTGGCCGCGTTGGGCTGAGCAGGTCCCGACTGTGAGAGGCTGCCTGGGGCTCTCTGGGTGGCGTTTGTGGTTTTTTTCCCCTCAGTTGAGAAGTTGAAGGAATACCAGCCTCCTTTTCTCTAGAACCTAAAGCCCTGTGTCTTTTCAAATGCATTCCTGGAACCGAGCATGCTCAGAGAACTGGCAAATCATTGTCCAGTGACCGGGAGGAAATGATCGCTGCTCTTCATTTATAATGCAAATTCTGAGGTGTCTCCAGAAGTGTGGTAAACTTAAAATGATGGCTGTGGTGAGAACGTCTCTGCAGAAAGTTGTGGTTTTGTTGCATCGTTTACAAAGGATGGCAGTTTCTTCTCCTCGGTATCAGAAGCTCTGTAAGGTAACTGAGCGATCGAAAATAAAGATCTCGGGTGTCTGAAAATTGGGCTGTTTGGGGGCTCGAAAAACTAATCTTTCAGGTTCTTATCAGAGGGAGAGTCTCTGTCTTAGTAGCTGAATGTAGAAGCTATGGAACTGATCTGCTTACTTGAATCTTAAGAATCCAAAACAAATATTGTTTGTGGACATGTTTTATTTTGCAGTTGACACAACCCAGCCTTCTGAGATGAGGTGGATGAGCCAGGGCAATACAGCAAAACTACATTCACCGAGACCTGTTACCTGTGTGGTGCTTGGCAGTTTCTTAGTATTGAGAAGCACATTAATCTTATGTAAACTTCAGTACAATTAAAAGAAGAGCTTAAAATAATCTTCCAGCAGGTTGCTTAAAAATGTCTTTTTATAGCTGTTTTCTGAACTAAAAAAAAATCAAAGTAGAATTTAAAAACAGGCTGTATCCCGTCATAAAGCATCTCCTGTGTTCTTGTACTTGGCTTATATTATAGTTAAACGTGAAGGACTTGGTTTGATTTGGACAGGTGGGTTAAGTAGTTTTTGGAGGCAACTTGTTTGATAATTGTAAGTCTCCAATCCTGGGTTAGTTTTCCCCAACACACATCACTGAATTAGTTCCTGCATTTTTAAACTTAGCTGTTGTGATTTTCATCATAGTTTTATGTTATCTAAACTATTCTCACACTGTTATTGGTTTTTCTGAATACCATACAATTTGATTTGAAGGGAGAGGACTGACTATAAGGAGAGAATGTCAAAGCAAATCATGCATTGCCACAGTATGTGGCTTTGTTTCCTGTCATAGTCTTGGCGTCATGCTCTCGAATGCTGTGCTGCTCGGGCTCCTGGACAAACTCATTTGTAACTGGGAAAACTGCTTCAAAGGCAATATCATTTTCCTGATGACATAAAACATGATATGTCAAAGTACCTAGATTGCTGCTCTGGTGGTGGGCGGGGGAAAGCAGTATTAATTTCATCATAGCATATTGTTTTTTCTTTTTACAGTTTGGCCAGTTGAATTTATTTCTATCTGGAAATAATTTTTATTAAATTTTAAAAAATAGATTAAAGTAATGAGACATTCTCAGAAAAACTTAGAAGGATTTTCATTTGTATGAAAAGTTAATTAAAACTTAGCCTTACATATTAATTCAAGTGGAGAAGTTCCTAAAAGTATTTCAGTGTGTTGCATTTCATCCACTATAAAGAAAAAGGGTGTTCTGATACATCATTTGCTTTTCATGAAAAGGCAGTTTTGATAAAAGAAGGAAGGAAAACTTATTATTGTGTTACATTTTTTAAAATATCACCAGTATGAATAGAAGAAACATTCTTCTAAAATAGCTGAGTTGTTTTCCTCATCTGTTTGCATGAGTCCTTTTTACAAAACAGGGATTTTTTTTTTCAAGTAATGTAACCAAGAGATGTGGATATGAAACAAAAGCTAATACTGGGAGAAGGTGCAAAGTAGTTCTATAATTTGACCCAAATAAGCATGAGTTAAGTTACTGATGTCATTGATAAGTTAAATGACATAAAAGTGTTCTTTTTGATGACTTCTTGAGGATTCTGATTTCCCGACGGTAACTTTAAAGTTCAGGTGTTTAGAATAAGTGATATTTTTCATTTAGGAAATTTATAATGTTTGCAATTGAAATGTCATCATGCTCATAATCTCTTCACACACAAAGTTAACAACTGCCCAGATAATGCAATGAGAAATAGGCAATTCCAGGGCTTGCCAGCAGGTGTCAATGTAAGGCAGTGATATATGAAATTTTAGCCAAATAACTGGGAATTCAGATTAGAAAGTGGAAAAATTTGCATGAAATAAATCAGGTAATTCACAGGTATATTTTATTTCTATGATTGTACTTTAAGAACTAATCTTAGTTATTGAACTGTATTAACTTGTATGATATAGATATATATGTACATACTAAATTGCAGAATTTATTAACACTACTATTTCAAATATTGACATAGATATCCATCCCACTTCAAGTACTTCTGTGTATTTTAATCTTTGGTAGTTTCTGTGAGGTACTAAAAAATTTAAGTAGGCTTTGCTTTTATTTACTTGAAGTCATTATGAATTTTATTGGCCTTTAATTTAAAAATTATCTTTATCTTTCTCTCTACCTTGTATATTCACTGTTTAGTTTTTTAGAAAGGAAATAGTGTAAATTTCAGTGATTAGCCATAAAAATATAGAGGCAATGTGTTGTACATACATTTACAGTTTGAGATGATTGAGAACAAAATTATGTAACCAAAGGGAAATGTGACTATTTTGAATTGATTTCAAAATCCGCCATGAGTGTTGTACCCCCCTCGATCCCTTCCTCTGTAGACTCTCTTTCCATAGTATCTGAACTCAGTCATTTATCTCAGTCATGTATTCTGCTTCTCAGGGCTGCTTCATCTTTCTCTTGTGTTTTCAACCTTCTTCTGACTCTGAGGGAATAGTTTATGTGCTGCGCAGTCGGAGGTGCATGCCGAATACTCCTCTTCTGTTTTCTATCCTTTCCTCCTTCAGAAAGGAGGAGGGAACAAGTGACAGTTCACTCTTGTTACACTCCATTCTGAGTTAAAATATGCTCCCCAGGTTATTTACACACTCACTTGTATTTTTTGTCTTTAAAAATATTCCTTCCTTGTTATACATTGCATAAAATTTGGACAGGAAACAGAAATACAAGTCCTATTTACTTGCAAGTATAATTAGCAGCACAGCAATTGCCTCAATGACCTAACATCACCCTTTACTAAATGTTGATTTTTTTCCAGATTTGGTTTAAATTGCTTAGTTCCTTTAAAATATTGACTATTGATTTTTTTTATTTTTATAGGTCACAGATAAAGCAAAGATAAATATAAGTGATTTTAAAAGTAACACTGACTTTGTCTTCATTGTTATATTATTTTAGGAAGGTTTATGTCAGTAAATCTTTAGATTAATAGCTGATTGATGTTGAGTTGGAACAGAATTGCATTGGTCCTTTTATCTTAGTGCCAAATTCATAAAATACTTAATAATTGAGGGTTTAGTTAAAAGCAGCTTTTTATATATAAGTATGTGAATCATTATAGAAAAGTGAGAAAAAATTAAAAATAATAAGTGTTGTTAGTTGAATTCTTTACGATGTAAGCATTTATATTTTTTGACTTGAAAATAACTGATTTAGCTGAATATGTATGAAAATTACTATAGCTTAAGTGATTTTGTCTTTAAACTCTTTTGATCAATTTATCCTATTAGAAATATTTTAAACAAGTAGCTCCACAAAGATATATTCACTTAAAATGATGCACATATCATTACAAAATCATATGTTAAATATCAGTAGAAACTAATTTTGTTCTCGCTTTGTTGTCTTCTTGGACCCCAAATGGGCTTTATCATTGCCCTTTTTCTCTATACATCATTTTATGGTCGCTGGTTTGCACAGTGGGATTGGCCATTTTGTCCTTGACTGGGTGGGTGGGTGGGTGCAGTCTCTTAGAATGGTGCTGATCTCAAAGAGGTCCCCAGGCGTCCATGTCTGCGGGGGTATCAGAGCAGCTGCTGAGCAATCTTTGAACAGTAGACAGAGACCAGAAGTTTCCATTCTACAAGTGAGGCTTAATGCCTGGTGTGTGTGTGTGTGTGTGTGTGTGTGTGTGTGTGTGTGTGTGTGTGTGTGTGTGTGTTCATACGTGTGGACAACATGAAACTGTGTGAATGCGTGTGATGCCAAGGAATAAAGTGCATGACCCCAAATGCCCATCCATCTTTCACTAGGTTTTCAGGTGAAGTGAGTTCACATATTTTTTTCATTTACATGTACGGTGAAAGGTTTTTCAGAGGTAACTGAGATTAAATATGTGCTTTTCAAAGAATGCTGATGGGATGGTAGACTTATTTGGGTTGTGTGAACACGTTAGTAATACAAATTGATGAGGCTGACTTGGGGAAACATGTATTTAACACACCTTGATCATTTTTTACCCCTTACCCTCTTCTTTTCCTCCACCCTTCCACTGGCCCCATTCTCCAGGGCCAAAATTCTACAATCTCCTTTCCAGTCATTTCACCCTCCCTCTCTCCTTCTCTTTTCTTTCTTTCTTCCTTCCATTTATCTATCTTCCTACCATCTATCTATCTATCTATCTATCTCTATCTCTATCTCTCAGATAAGAGAAAATATTTGACTTAACTTGATGGCCCCTAGATCCATCCGTTTTCCTGCACTTGACATGATTTTGGAATGGTTTCCTCCTTAAAAGTTAAAATTACATGTATATTTTTTACTGTAGAACAGTCTCTTTCATTCAGGGGAGATCTCTGCTCACCCTTGGATAATTAATCCTGGGATGTTCCACAGCAATAGAGCTCACTTCGTCATGACTGAATAGAGAGAATTTTATGCAGAATCACAGATTCCTTCAGTTTCTTTCAATAACTAAGTCACATAGACTGTGTGAGCCATCAGAAAATCAGAATCAGGAGCCTTTCTCCTGGAGATAAAATTCCCACTTGATCATGGGAAGCACTGAGACTGCTTGGTTTCATAACAAATTCTTGGTCTGGTTAGTTTGGACAGTTTGTGAAGACTGAGGTTTAATGGAGAGGAATGAAACATGCCGAAGGACTTGCCCTCCTCCAGCCCATTCTGCGATGCCAGTACGTGGTGCAGCAGAGGCAGACGAGAACTTGGCAGGTTGCTTCCGCCACTGCCTCTTTCTCCAGCTCTCTCACAAAGGGTCTGGATGTCACGTGGAGGGAAGGAGCATCAAGAAGAGAACACCTCGGCCTACCTGCTACTGTCTGATAGTTTTCTATGCCTTCTGAAGGTAACAACACTACTTTAGGTAGCTCCCCACTCTCTGGTTTGTCATAGTTCCCCCACTGAATGTACATAACAACATTATATTTAAGTTATCTAAGTAATATTTGGTTAATTGAGAGCTCATGCTATCAAAAATTTTTAGCTAAAACCAATGTAGTTATATATGATATAATGCTCTGTAATATAATTTAAAAATACCATTCTGCACAGTTGTGTGTTGTGTAGTTGTCTAAGAGCCAAAATATCATTATTTGTCTGAGTCCAGAAGTGAGACAGTAGAAGTGTGATACAAATTGGTATTAAAATCCCAAATATTATGGATATGGGTAGAATATTCCTCTATTTTTCAAGTATTATTTAATAATTATGAATTAGAAAAGGATTGTGAATTGTCTTCCTAGGGATGATGTTTATTAAATTTCAGATGGAAATTGCCAAGCAGTGTGTAGTGTATAGCGCTGGATTTTAGATGTACACGCATTAACTATTCATCCTTTTTCTCTTGAGTGAGCACTGCCAGTTTCTCTCAGTGTAGTTGCTGGTTTATTTCTAGCTCTCTAAATTAAGCAATTAGTAAAGCTCCTACCATAGAGATAGCGGAATATAGAAAATTTTCTTTCCATTGTAGGTTTCTCAGTTTCACAAAGTTTAGTTCTGGCTCAGGTAAATGAATCCAAATAACTGAACCTGGAAAAGATATGTAGCACACGAAAGGGTTCCCATTTTCAGATTTCTTCCTGTAGTTTGTTCAGTTCTGTGGAATACTAAAAGATTAATTTATAACAAGGGTCAATTATAAAAACAGATGTGCCTTTCAATAATAAATGATAAGCTGATCTGAAAGTATGACTTGATAAAATGAACAAAATTTTGAAAAATCATGACATGAAGATGTTGAACTGTTTTCAAAACAGACCTTGTTTTAAGAGCATTATGAGAAAAAAAGGTCTACTTAAGCAATAAGATACAGGAAGTTCTCCTGATGGGAAAATGTCTGATAAACGTGATGAGGTTTGCTTTTTATTTTTAGGATTCTAGACTTTACAGTGTATTTTCTTATCCATTGCATCATTAGTAGATATGGAATAATTAATGTAACTATATTGTTCTTTAACCTTAAGGGTGGGAATGAACTGTCAGTATAACCATTATCTTAGTAATTTTCCTCATTGATGAGACACGATACTGGTATCTACAATTTAGAAGAGAGCAGTTTTATTTCAGCTCATAATTTGTAGAGGTATGAAGCCGTAGTCAGCCACGTGAAGTCAGAAAGAGTATCAGCA